>BLKR01001552.1:22322-275215 GCA_011170035.1 Teleogryllus occipitalis
GCAAAGGCGCCTATGCAATAAAGCAAGGAGGCAATTATTTAGTACAGTTTATTTCATTCACTAAGAATTCCTCTGAACTTTACGAAATTTCTCTGAAGGAATTAATAAACAGACAGTAAACAATCCACGTGGTTTAAGTTGTTAGTTGGGTATGGGAGATAGAAAGCAGAGTTTTGAATTTAAATGGGTCGGATCTAAATTGAGAGGGTTGGAAATATGCAATAGGGAATCTTCTAACCATACTGAAAGTTGTGTTTGTCAGGTGGACGTGGATATTTATGACAATAGCAGTGGTGAGGGAGGGGCGAGGGCAAAGAAATACATAAGTGGATGTGGCGAATGAAAGAAGAAGGGATGCGGAAGCGATAGATTGGCGTGGGAGGCGACTGATCGCGGAACGGTGCCTGTCCCCTCGGGAATAGACTGGCGCGCGCCATGTCGGATTAGAGAGGAGAGGGAAGACGAGCAAGGACGGACGGGAAGATGAACAGGGAGAGAGGTTCAGACGTTTCGGACAGATGTACAGGAACTGCGGCCAACTAGGTGCTCCAGGTTCAATTTGTCAGGAAGTCAACCGAGCAATTCGTCAGAACTCAAGAACACGAACCTACAAGCGCTTCTGGGTCCGACTGAAATATTACCGTTCGTGCAATCCCTGTCAAGTCACAATTTCATGATGAGTTGAACCTGACAAGTGAAAATTCTGAATTAAAGCCAATAAAAATGTTAAAAATACCATAAAGTAGAAAATACCAAGCATGGAATGCCTACATTATGTGGACTTTTTAAATCAATTGATCATATTCCCGTGATCGTGGGGAGTCACTTTGTGATGAAATGACGTTGTGTTCATTATAATGAAACTGACAAGCTTTACATGTAATTCATTAAATCCAGGCAAGTCAATCACCATAGAAGATTCATTCATGTTCTCTAGACTAAATGTAAAGAAAAACTGAACATTATTGAGATACCAAGCCGCTAAACGAATCAGTGGTCATATTGACGTGACATTGTTAAGAAATACGTAGGTATCGCGCTCAATTCTGAAGTCATGCTCAACAATGAGGGTGTTCCATTTATTTGTCAGATCCACATCACATATGCAATATCTTCAATTAACATTATTTCGCATACCAAAGAAACGCCAATAACTCATTCATTATCGTACACGGTCAGAAATTACATTAAATTTAATGTAGTTTAATGTAGGAATATACATGAATTTTAATGTACCGTGTACATTAAACAAACATTAATGTACACGTACATTAAAGTTACTGTACATGTACATTAAATTTAATTTTCGTACATGAAAATTACTTTCATGTACTTTACATTAAAAGTAACGCAGACATTTCTGAGAGTGTACGTTAAGCCCCTCATTCTTTATGGCCCTTCGTATCCCACAGACACCACGGCCTCCTTTAGAGTGACTAATCCCATGAGGAGCGGAGGCGGCATTCTGATGCGCGGCGTGGGCGCGAGCTGAATGGGAGCGCGGGGCGAGGGGGCGGCGGTGGGCGGCCGCGGCTTTTGCAGAATCCGCGTAAACTGGCGCGCGCGCGCGGAGCGAGGCGACGGCATCCAGCGAATATATTTCGGAGGTCCTCCTGCTCCCCCGCCGCCGCCGCTGGCCCAGTTGTGTCGTCCAGACGGAAATACGCGTGGAGGAGGAGAGGTGGGGGTGGTGGTGTTGGGGCGGGGGCGGGGGGAGGGGGAGGGGCACGAGGCAGGCAGAGTGCCTGACGTGCGTCAATAGCTGCGAGCAGCGGACTGCTGGTGCCACCAAACGACGGAGATGCCAAGTAGCCGCAGACGAGTTCGCTTTCTAATCTCCGCGTCGTGGCCTTACCGAATAGATTTTCCCGTCAAATGTAAAAGAATTCTAAAAAATGATATTAATAATTTGGTCGGATAAAAAATTAACATATAGTAACATAGTTATATGTTATAATAACATATAACATACAATATAACATAAAAATATGGTAACTTATAAACATAGTGTAACATATTTCGATCTTTCTTCTCGTAGTGAATGAATAAGTTGCGAAAACCCCTCGTGTGTAATCATTTGAGTCCTTAAGAGTGAAGCCGTATAAAAGACATTCATCATTGGAAGACCATTTTAATTATATATTATATATTGTTGCACGTATTAGAAGAGGGTAGAGTTTATCT
Source organism: Teleogryllus occipitalis (assembly GCA_011170035.1). Lineage (NCBI taxonomy): Eukaryota > Metazoa > Arthropoda > Insecta > Orthoptera > Gryllidae > Teleogryllus > Teleogryllus occipitalis. The sequence continues at coordinate 24,507 of BLKR01001552.1, forward strand.
AGGATGGGGGCGTTTACTCGCTGGAGGAAATTCCTGGAGAGGCACACGCAGCAAGCTGTCATCGAGGTCGGAGCCGGACGTCACGTTCCAACGGAGGAGAAATACCTCTACCCCAGGTCCACCCACATTCACTATACTAACGGGACTAATGACCAAAGTAGTTGATTCTCCCGGAATAACTTTATACTCACGCACTCTCCTCATTCCCAATCCCAAGACCCTTACGACCTAGCTCGAGTTTCTTCATTGTTCACCGTGTACTTGGTACGGACCGAATCCTTGTGGCGACACGTCGACAAGAGCCAGCGCAAACTCCAGCGAGCCTCCGATTTCTCACGCAGTTCTCAGTCAGAGACGACTATTGCGCGGCGCGGCGGGTGGGGCGTGGCGGGGCGTGGCGGGGCGTGGCGTGGCGGGGCGTGGCGGGGCGGAGCGCTGCTCTTGAGATGCTATCGACGCAGCGCACAATGGCACTCTGTGCGCGCGCCGCTGGGAGCGGTGGGCGGGGGCGGGGGCGGGGGCGGGGGCGGGACGGCGCCCGCCGTGGGAAGGCGTACTGTACGAGCTGCAAGTCCGGGCAGCTGCCCCTTTAGCGGCGGCAGAGATCAGCTACTCTTCAAATCCCCCGATCCTGAGTAATGGACTGATTTTAAATCAACACACTCGGTTCTACGGAGATAAACCACAGAATTCATGAACATACACACGAGAAATGCATGAAGAAAATGTTTAGTTTGACACCTACAGCAGTAGGCAGGGACCAGTTAGATAAAAAATGTTTTTTTGGAGGAAATTGCTAATCACTTTCGAACTCAAATTCTGTAAAAATACTTAGACTTTGTAATAACCAAATTGTTGTAATGCAGTAATTTATTCACAAACCTATTTATTAAGAGAATTTAAACTGTATTCGTCAAAAACCATCTTAAACCTATTTTCATAGGAAATACATTTACTTATAAAGTAAATTAGAATAAAGAAAACTACTTTATTTTAAGATGCACATACATTCTTTCTACGTGCAGCCTGTCGTGATACTACAAAATGACAGGCAGAGAAAGTCGTCCAGGGTCGTGCTAGTTCCCTTTCTGGGGAGTAGTGGCCGTGTTGCTAGTAGGCCCATCTCATCCTAGCACCGTTTCTTCTTTGCTCACCGGGCGCCATTTCGACGGCTCCTCGCGAACCAGTGGGCAGCAGGCGGAGCAACCAAAGCACCATCACCTCGCTCCTATTTCCTTCTTTTCCTCGCTCCACCCGCGCTCGTCCTCTCCCTCGCCCCTCGCCCCACGTCCCCGCCCGCCCCCGCCGCGGTCGCCTCAGCCTCGGTCGCCGAGTCTTATTAGCATGGCCACGCGCCGCAGAGAGGAGTCTGTGTAATCAAGGCTTTGTGGAGAGACCCACCGCCGCCGCCGCCGCCGTCCTCGCCGAGGACGGCAGGCGCGTGCAACCCCCACGAGGAGGCGTCACGTGTCCTCACCGCGGCTGCACGTGCGCTTCGCGGAGCAGAGGGGGCGGGGGCGGGGGAGGGGGCGGGAGCTTTGGAGTCTGAGATTGGCGGGAAACGACAGGGTTAGAAATCGTTGGTTTGGCGGAAGGGGGCGCAGAATGAAGTGAAGGAGAATTGTTAAGACTTTGGAGTCAGCGATCTTGATAACATTGGTTACCAATAATAGAGGTAATATTTATGAAGGCGTCGCGGAGGACAGTGTTAATAGTAGTGGATAGAATGAAGGCACATAAATAGGTAGAACTACAGCGAGTGGCGATGGAAAATGGAAGATATCTTCGGTCGATGGCGAGCAATGGCAGCAATGGAGTACGGTGGTGGTATTTGGACGCCAATGGAGGATAAGCAGAGAGATCTTTAATAATGAGAAACCATTGACAACATTCATCGGCAAATGATAGCGTAGGCGACTGTGGTCGGCATTGATGGACAGCGGTGGTAGACGGGGTGGAGGAAATGGATGACGGTGGTAAATGGCGATGGCGAATGGCAGTGGTGATCGACGGTGGTGAAAAAAAGTGGTGGCAGTGGAGTGGCGATGATGAACGGCGGTGATAGCCAGCCGAGGTAAACGGCAGAGGTGGTCGGCGGAGGAAGACAGCGGTGCGGGACAGTGGAGGAGGACGGTGGTGATGGACGGTGAAGGTGGACGGCGGTGATGGACGGCGGAGGAAGATGGCGGTGCGGGACAGTGGAGGAGGACGGTGGTGATGGACGGTGAAGGTGGACGGCGGTGATGGACGGCGGAGGAAGATGGCGGTGCGGGATAGTGGAGGAGGACGGTGGTGATGGACGGTGAAGGTGGACGGCGGTGATGGACGGCGGAGGAAGATGGCGGTGCGGGATAGTGGAGGAGGACGGTGGTGATGGACGGTGAAGGTGGACGGTGGTGATGGACGATGAAGGTGGACGGTGGTGATGGATGGTGAAGGTGGACGGCAGCGGATGTGGACGGCGGTGATGGACGGCGGAGGAAGACGGCGATGAGGGACAGTAGAGGAGGACGGTGGTGATGAACGGTGAAGGTGGACGGCGGTGATGGACGATGAAGGTGGACGGTGGTGATGGATGGTGAAGGTGGACGGCAGCGGATGTGGACGGCGGTGATGGACGGCGGAGGAAGACGGCGATGAGGGACAGTAGAGGAGGACGGTGGTGATGAACGGTGAAGGTGGACGGCGGTGATGGACGATGAAGGTGGACGGTGGTGATGGATGGTGAAGGTGGACGGCAGCGGATGTGGACGGCGGTGATGGACGGCGGAGGAAGACGGCGATGAGGGACAGTAGAGGAGGACGGTGGTGATGAACGGTGAAGGTGGACGGCGGTGATGGACGATGAAGGTGGACGGTGGTGATGGATGGTGAAGGTGGACGGCAGCGGATGTGGACGGCGGTGATGGACGGCGGAGGAAGACGGCGATGAGGGACAGTAGAGGAGGACGGTGGTGATGAACGGTGAAGGTGGACGGCGGTGATGGACGATGAAGGTGGACGGTGGTGATGGATGGTGAAGGTGGACGGCAGCGGATGTGGACGGCGGTGATGGACGGCGGAGGAAGACGGCGATGAGGGACAGTAGAGGAGGACGGTGGTGATGAACGGTGGAGGTGGACGGCGGTGGTGAACGGCAGAAATGAACGGTGGTGGCCAATTTCTGGCGGTCGGCAGTGAGAGGCGCCATGCGGTGAGCCGAGGGTAGGGAGAAAAGTCGGGGGACGAGACGGCTGTTTCGATGGCGCGAGGCCCGATCGGGGGCACTTTGATATGGGCGCATTGAGGCGGCAGGAGGGGGCGGGGTGCCCTATTTGCGGCCACCCTCAGGGACATCGCGTCGCCCGGCCGCCCGGCGACCTCGTTAGGGCAAAACGCGTGTTGCTCAAGAAGGCGGAAAGCTTTTCGGAGGAGTCTCGCCATACGAAACGCGAACACTTCCACACAAATTTTCCTCGTGCATCGCTTGCACGTGTCCTGCGTGGGAACTGAGTTATGTAATTGACTCAATTACCATTAAAAGAATGGGACAAATGTGTAGGATACCTTCTTTAGGAGGTTACAACGTTTTACATCCGCTGTCATAAAACGAGAGAAAAAATCATGGAAAATTTACAAACAACATTACTTCTTCGAAAAATTGCATTAAATGATGCAAATCGCATGCCGTTATTACTAATACTCAATATATCGAAGAGCGGGACCTACGTCTCTCTTAAAATATCCAAATAAGAGATTAAACTTAGACAGCTTTTGCAGGTATGACAAGCGAAAAATGAAATGGCTTTATGCAATATTTAAATATGACTTCTATCGTTGTGCACTTTACTTTTAATTGCAGTCAAAACTGATTCACTTTTTACTTCTTCCTCTAAGAAATGTGTTTTAATGAACATGTGATGGAAAATGCGTATCGTACAGTTCTTTATTGTTACTCTGTCGCCCTCTTAATTATAGCAACGCATTAAATCTATAACACATTAGTGACCTTCCCGTGAACAGTAAATACAAGAGCAGAAAACCGCGCAGGAGTTAATGCGATAACTACGTACGAGATGCATAATTCTCGTGTATGGCATTCATAAGCCTTTTTATTGCTCGCAGCATCCCCCCTCGCGTGTGCCCGATCCACTTGACGCGCCCGCCGCCCCCCCCCCGCCGCCCGCCGCCCGCCGCCGCCGCCGCCGCCCGCCGCCGCCGCCGCCGCCGCCCGCCGCCCGCCGCCCGCCGCCCGCCGCCCGCCGCCCGCCGCCCGCCGCCCGCCGCCCGCCGCCCGCCGCCCGCCGCCCGCCGCCCTCGCCCACGCCCGCCGCCCGCCGCCCACCGCCCGCTGCTCGTCGCCCGCTCGCCCGCCGCAACCATCCCCGGCCCCGCCCGACGCCCCGCCCGCTGCCCCGCTCACTGCCCAGCCTACTGCCCCGTCCGCTGCCTTGCCCGCTGTCCCGCCCACTGCCCAACCCGCTACCCCGCCCGCTGCCCCGCCCACTGCCCCGCTCACTACCCGGTCCGCTGTCCCGCCCACTGCCCGCCTGCCGTCCGCCGTCCCCGCCCGCAGCCCCTTCAGGACCGCCCTCCCCGCCGCGGCAGCCGCGCGCCCGCTCCCCTCGCTTCCGCCCCCTAATGGCGCCTTCCGCCGCCGCGGGGCGCTGGCTGCGCGGGGGCCCCTCGCCCTGGGGGGCGCGTGGCGGCGCGGGCGGCGATTGTTTACCCGCGAGGTCGATTAGGCGGCGCGCCGCGGGAAGTGGCGCGGGCGCGCGAGGCGGCGGCGCGCGGAAATGCGCGCGGGAGCGGAGCGGAAGGGGGAGGGTCACCACGCACGCCGCGTCGCGGATACACAGAGATTAGTGCAAGAAGGGACCGATTTGGCAGCTGGTGCTTGGCCTTTGCTGGCAATATACGAGATACGTCCAAGCACTCATTTTACCAGAGCGTTCTTCCAAATCGCTCATTTGTAAACAGCTTTATCTCTATCTATTGCGATGTCATTGCCCTCATGACGTTTATTTCTTTCCCGATCTATCAAAGTGGTCCCTTCTTAGAGTAATTCCTCTATACCTCGTTCTGATTTGGGCAGTCAGGTACTCTTGACTGAAAGAGCGACGGTGAAACGAGATTTAGCTGGGTTGGAAAGAAGAAGCGAGAAGTTGAAGGAATAAAAAGCAATAAAGAAGACAACAGAAATGTGACAACGGATTCTAAACCACAAATTAATTGATAATAACGAACACATTAACTTTGCATTGCTTCCTTGTACTTAAATCATGTTCATTGATTGTTGTCATCAGAAGTGCAGCTAGGACTTTTCTCGGGAAGGGGGGGCTACAGGGCTCGGGAAGGGAATTTTTCATTTATCTTAATATAAATCATTGTTATTTGTTGACTTATGGTGAATGTTGATAACGCAAATAAATGTTACATTGAAATGAATTTCATTAGTACAGAAAATTAGAAAAAAAGTGTTTTTTAAATATTTATCACTGGCTTTTGGGGAAATGAAGCCTCCTGGGTACGACTTTGGTTGTGATTAATGTACTTGGAAACATAAGAGAATCGAATCGTGGTTTGTTCGCAATAACTGCGATTATTCTTCCTGAAATTCACTGACACTAAGACATTTTTCAAGCAACACAATCGTTACGGAAGACGGGTTTCTTCATCTTGCAATCGTAAGTTACGGTCATCAACTACAGAAGAAAATTTTAAAATCCACTGTTCCCCACTGGTTCCGAGAAAGAATTTTCACACAACGCTGTTTTCTTTCCGATTCTCCCTTAAGCGCTTTGAAACATGACGTGCTCAATTTTGATTCATCGACAACCATAAATTGCGCCGTAGACACCCCTCCCACGCGCAAAGCGACGGCCGTTGGGCGCCAACGTAAACACGCGCCTGAACAAGGCAAGGCCCGAGTGTTTAGATAAGCCGAAACTCGCGACAAATATGGTAGGCAGTAAAAGTGTCCGCAGCACCCCGGTCCGCATGAGAAGTAAATATCCGAAATACACCGGAGACAGAGACAAACTGTGGCGCGCGCGCGCGGCTTCGAAAACCGAGCAGCGACGGCGCGCAGTAAAAATACCGGAGAAAAATACAAGCGACTTCGGGACCCCGCCGCTTGCGCCACACACAAGGCGGAGGACAGATAAGGTTCAGGGCCTCCCCCCGCTCCACTAACACTTCTAATGGGGTCGCAACAGACTTATGGGCCGGGGCAGGCCGCCCTTTCAGCCACCGGACAAAGAGCCCGGAGACAACGCACTCACCCAGGATGCTCTGCTCCGCAGCAAGCTGGACACCGCTGCCATCGCCCGGGGACTCACCTGCAACGCACACACGCGCCGAATGAGTAGACAGCACATACTTGGAAAGGAATGGTCATGTCATTCCTCAGTTTATGGACGCAACGGAAAGGGGGACTGAACGGAGATAAAAAGTAAATAGCATTTACGTTTTTGAAAGTAGATCTAATGTGGCTCTAATATGGCAAACTGATATAGACAGGAGATATGGAAGAAACACTGAAATAGCACGTGAAATGTAATGAAATATGTGAATTGAAATTTAGAATTCTCATGAGGACCTGGAAGATAGCAAGTTTCTTTCTGTTCAATTCAGAATCATTACGAATGACTAATGAAGCAGATCCAGAGCGACAAGTGAAAGATATGACGGACATGTACGGACATAATAATAATAATAATAATAATAATAATAATAATAATAATAATAATAATAATAATAATAATAATAATAATAATAATAATACTGACACTAATAAAGAACAAATCTAAATAAATTAAAAAAGCTAATGGAACTACAATAGAATAGATTTGGCTGTATTTTTTCATGGCATCTTCGCTCTGCTTTTTACCCTGTTGAAATAAAATGTAGAAAATTAATCAATAAAGAATTTAAGATTTTGCACCGAATATAATCTCCAAAAAACGATGCCCTATTTACATTTTTCGCAAAATACTTTCACGCAAATACGCTGAACCACTTTAACGCAACAGCCCACCCCTGCGACAATTCTCCAGCCAGCACTGGCAGGCCTGAGTGTCGGCTGTTGCGCGTATATATTTATTCGCAAGTCGAGCGTGAAGTCTTGGCTCCAAAGCGAAGCCGCCTCGCTCGGACACTTCTGTCGCCGCTCCCCCTCTCCCCCCCCTTCCGCGCGACACTCCAGGTCACGCGCCACGTAGCGCACCCTGCCGCCGCCGCCGTCGCTCCTAATCCTAGACGGGAAATCGGGCGCGGCCCAAATACCCGACCGCCTAATGAGACGAAAGGCGACGCTTGACGCCGCGTCGCCGTCGCCGCCCCTGCCGCCTTCCCCGCCGCCGCAAATTGGTCACCGAACATTTCACGCGACTGTCCGCACCTGAGGCGGGAGATGGGTTGCGGTCGGGGGAGAGACCGTTGAAGATGCGAGATCTGGAAACGAGGCCCTGCAATTGCGGAAAACGGACTGCAGAGATTAGAAGCAGTGGGAAATATAGAAGAAAATAAAAAAGGGATAGACGATAAACTCTCGAATTCGTTGGTGTACGCGAGTATTCAATGTTGAGGTGTGTCAGGGATATTGTTTGAGAATATGTTGACGCAAATGTGATGGTATCATCGATCATGAGAGAGCCATAAAAACGATCACCACAATTTCAATATATCTTAATCTAAATGAATGCCGCTGAAATACAATCAAATATAGTATGATTCTATAGTATGATATTAAACATACTACAATTAAATATGTACGCGTATTATCTGTGGCTTATAAGGTACCATTATTATTATTATTCTTGTATCAACTGGTAAGCAAACATTTCGATCATTGACGACCATTTCCGTGCATATGAAAAAAATATATGCGAACAGGCAATACTATTTCCTCAGAAATTACATGAAACGAAGAAAAGGAATGGAGGAAAATGTAAGAAGTGGCAGCAATCGGAACAAATGAGATTGGGAGAAAAAAACACATAAGAAATATTAAACTACGGGAGGTAAAGCTCCAGTCGTTTCACCTCCAGCCGCAACAGGTGAATCTCGGGCAGTAAATCCATTAAATGAGATCCGCGATTAGGCCAACCGCTGTAACTTCAACAGCAATAGACGTTCGAAAAACGACACCCCATTTCCGTGGATTAGGAGACGACACAGCGGACACGCACGAACAATCACTCCTTCGGCCGTTAATCCGACACGAGGCGCGCGCGACGCGGGGGAACGAAGACAAAGGGGCGACGGCACGTGGCAACAGGTGCGGCCCGCCCTGCTCGCTGCACTCACGCCTCGCTCCCCGCCCCGCCCCGCCACGGCGCACGCCTCGCCCGGGCGATTAGTCACGAGCTGCTAAACGGCCGCGACGCGACGCGACGCGACGCGCGCACGCCGGGAAACAAAGCAGCGTCGCGCGAAGACGGATCGGTGCGCCACGGCGGCGGAGGCGGCGGCGGCGGCGGCGGCGGCGGCGAAGGCGGGCGAGCGGGCCGCCCGAGCAAATGCCTAGCGTGTCCGGCGTCAGCGACAAGCGCGCCGCCTAAAGACTTGACAAGCGGGCACGCGCCGCCGCCGCCGCAAACAAAAGCCGGCTCGGCAGACAAAAGACGCGCGCCTTGGCCCCGCGCCCGCCGCCGCCGCCGCCGCCGCCCTCGCCGGCAGATGTATCGCCGTCCCGACCGCGAGAACGGGCGGAACGGATGGGGGAGGGAGGGGGGGGGGCGAGATGGCAGCGAACAGAGGAAATTTAGCTGTTGGGTAGCCACGCACGCGTACTCAATTCCGCCACATTTGTTTCAATGCAGTTCTTGTTTCGGTTGGCAGCGCACGGACAAATTTGAGAACTGATGTCTTAAGAAGTAGTAGAAAGCAAATCACTTCGTGTAGGATATTGTCTAAAGAAACGTCTTTTGTCTACTATTTTAGCTTTCCAACATGACATTAGATGTCTACTTTATAATGAGGGTTATTTAGGCTAGATATTATACGTACTTGCAGCAATATAGGATAATATTGTAAGGCACTACTCCCTGAAAGGTGTATCTGATTAGCGTTGACACATCTCACATCATGTTTTGACATATTGTGAATGAAAAGTTGTCTACAAATTGATTTTAATTATTCAGTCAATTTTTATTTTGTATTAATCCATTATATTGTTTGATATTAAAATATGTCGAAGAACCCTGAAATACCTGAAATATATTTGGTTTTAAGGTTGAATTTTACGGAGATCGTTCAATCAAAGTTGGATGACATTTTATAACAACAGTTGGGTCAAGAGACATTTATCAACTTTATACTTTAAAAAACTACAGGAACTATTCCGAACCTAACTCTGTTTTGTTGAAAGAACAAATACGCATGCCCACACATACTCGAAAACGTTCTGTATACACAAACATCAATGCCCTTACACAAAGCGCCTTTAAACTGTATACGCTCAGTCGTAAACTGAACTACTCAAGTTCAAAAGACCACCTAGTCCATTCTCCGAAAGTGATCTGTGAGACACAGAAAAGGGAAGCCAAACAGCGGGTTTCTCGTCTAGCAAGGCTTACATTTTCGCAGAGTTATAGGTTCCCAATAGTTATAAACACAAGACATACTCCTACCACGTATTTTGTTTGTACCACTTCTTGTGAAAAAGAACGAGAAAAGAGGAACCATCATATTTCAAATATCGTAGTTCCAAAAACTAGTATCAAGTCGCTTTATATTTCATATTTCCGAACTATCCCATGAAGAAATAAACGTAGGGGAATAATGTCACTACTTTCCCAAACTTAATGAGTGTACGAAATTTTTCTAATTTCTTAATTGATCGAAAGTTCAATTACGATCTAATTAAGGAATCAGTTATCGAGAATATTGCTGTCCAAATTATAATTCGCCAATATAAAACGGGTAATCAGCAAAACAGAGCAAAAAGGCAGAGGTTTACAAAAAATACGACCACTTAGAGCATCTACTGTCATTTAGAAACTCCGGAACGCAAGCCGTCCTGACGGGACGGTCGCCTTCCTTCCGACGCGAGACGGCTTGTTCATCCTTCAGACAGCGGCACTCAGTCTCCTTCGCGCCGCGTGGGGCGCCCTTGTCGCCGCAGACACCTCGCGCGCCCGCCATGTTGCTCTTGCTCTTCGCGTGAAAAGGAAAACAAGCGAACGTCAATTTTTCAAAAGCCCATCGTATTTACTCTACGCGCCGTGTCCTTCACTTGTTCGGGCGGCGGCGCGGGGCCCCGTTTTACGCTGTTTTTCCTTCGCTCGCGTCGCCATTTCCATCGCGATGTGGCGTCTTTCCCCATTTCTATTCTTGTTCTTATTTTGGAGGCAGCGCGAGCGAAGCACCCTTCCCTTCCGTTTTATGTGCGACGGCCGCCATTTTTATGGAGAATTGTTACGCCGGACGCGGAGAAAAGGCTGTAACCCCAACTGCTATTCACATGTTAGTACTTTGAAAGCGGGGGTGGTACTATACATGCACGTCTCACAAGGTAGAAAATAATATTGTGTGTTTTTGGAAGAAATAAGAATAGCAAGAGCACACAGTTTGTCAATTCAATATCTTTTTATGTAAAACCAACATTTCTCTTTGAACATTTAAATGTGGTGGAACGGAAACAGGTTCTAGTTGTGCCTGAAGGATTGTTTTATATTAGACACAATGTTATACATTGATAAGATATTTACTACAATGTAACGGCTAAGTTGTGTGTACAAAGTTTTCGAACTCTATGAATTACCTTGCAATTCATCATCCACTGATCTAAGCAATTATTTACGTTTTCAGCCCGAAGTAAAAATATGTCTTAGAGAAAATATGATTAGTTATATAAACTCATGTTATGACACTACTGATCCCTTCTCACCTCAAATTATCATCACATATATCAAACATCTTCATACATAAATTTCGTGTCGATGAAGCTTCCTAGCTTGTATTATAACAACCCAACACATCCGCTTTTGGACATAACGCATACGAGAGTGACTTCCAACTTGCTCTGCAGTGCAGTTGTGTTGCAACACGGCAATGCCCAAGTCTAGACACAGTGTGCTTGCATCTCTGTGAGCGTGCGGTAACTCCTGGGTAGCGACCAATTTAAAAAAAATAAAAATAAAACAAATCTGCTCAGTAAAGGGTTCGACCTCTACTGTCTGCCGCCTGTGTTCTGGCAGTAACGGACAAACATGCGAAAATGACTACTTCACAATCCTGCATCACTACAATCTATGTACATCACGCAAGAGGATCACACCTACACAAATCGAGTAAAGTGGTATTGATAATTTTCAGTATGAAACTAAATTAAATACCAATATTGTCCACTTTTCATCTTTTGATAAAAAAAAGATTAACGTAACGATTTGAAGGCGATAAAACCGACTATGAAGATTTGAAGACGATAAAATCGACTATGAAGGCGATTTTATTAAATAACAGACATTGGAGTTCGTTCGTTTGTTCATTCGTTCATTCGTATTTTCACGAGACAACTCTCAAGAACAGGGGGGTCACAACAAAACAAGACAAGTCAAACGAAATGAGTTTGTACATTGAATCCGTGATATACATCTAAACTCCGATCAGTTTTGCTAGTAATTTTTTTAATGGCAATAACTAATTGTAAATAATTTGTAATAATTTATTCAACCAAAAATTTTTACACATTTTCAGCTCTACTAACTTACTATATGAAAAAAATTAAGGAGTAATAGTAATAACAGAGTAAGAGTGATGTGTCTTTCCGTTTTTCCAACACAAAGCAACAACACTGGTGAGTGGTTTATTTTCCGTGACGCAGCTCTGGCAGAAGAACTCTTGCAGTCTCTCGCATACAACCCGTCACTACAAGTAATGGGCGACTTCTTTAGCATCCGTCAAACGCGTTTGCCGTTGCACAAATGCGCGGCCTCTGTTGACCTCCCACCGAGCGCCAAATGTCTCGAAAAATGCCAGCGGAAATTTCTGGCAAATTTTCATTTTTTTTCGTGTCACTGCACATTTGGAGGGACATCTTTATGCAGATAAATAAACGAACCCAGGCAACAAGAGGCTACCGATATTTCACATCCAATATGTCTGATACTAAAATATTTATATGGAAAATAGTTCGTGGGTGAGTCAAATTTAAGAAATGTGGAAACAAATGTGCTTGTTCATTGTGGGAAGTCTTCAAGAGGTGACTGCGCCTACCGCAGTCCGCATATGCAACACGCACTACAAAAGCGCCCGGCGGGCCGGCGTCATTTCTCTTGTCAGTGCTGCCTCGTATTTCGAGAAATTTAACGAGGATATTTTGACGCAACACACAGTACATGCGTAGAGCAAGCCCAGTGGATCATGTTTTACGCCTTTAACGCAGTTATGAAGCTTTCAGAAGATTGCTGGGCCCTCTCCTCACCCACGTCGTGCCTCAAGCAACAACCTAAGTCAGTCGTCGGTAACTGCTCAACTGTTTGAGTTGAACTAAGCCAATGCTACAGAATCTTAAGTTTCAAACGGCTGAATTTTGGCCGAGAAACTCGTAATATTTGAGAAAAGTATATCTTTTAATCTAAGATCAATCATTTATAATACTTTATCATGAAAGTTTGTTGACGGATTTAATCTGAGAACAGACCAAACACATTTTGAATTCCTCGTAATTGTTGATGTACGGCAACTGTATTGTAAGAATACCAAATGTTATAGATGCACGTAATTGGAGTTGGTAGATATAATATAAGTGGTTTATTTTAATATGACGGAATAATGTGTTTTGTTGAATATTTATTTTAATCACACATCTCGGAAGGTTTAGGGATCCTCATATCTGCAGGCTTATCGCACAGGACACTTCATTACCGCGAGTGAACAAAGCTATTAAATTTCCCAATGCCAATTGTACCTGGCCCCTTATCACTAAAACATATCTTTACCGAAACATTGAAACGACAGGCTCTTTAGCAGAGGCAAATAATTAAAATGAGCATTTAGAAAAGCATTTTACGTCAATAAAAGAGACGTTCTTAAACCACTGTCACCGGCGATCACCTCAAAAATTCCAGACAAAGAAAGAATTCAACAGGGGATTCATCAACCGATAAGGGGGGCGGGGTGGGTGGGGGATAGCGACGCGGGCGGCCATCTTAACGAACGTAGACAGATGCAATCGACCGCACAGGCAATTCTTCCTCGCGACGTCCAGCACGCACAGGGCGACGGGCGTTGTTCTAAAATAGCGAGCGCGTTCGCGAGGGGGAGGCGGCGGCGGCGGCGGCGGCGGCGGCGGCGGCGAGCGGCGCCCGCAGTTAATCTGCCGTCCACGCCCCTCCGGCGAACGCACACAATAAAACAAGAGAATGCGTAATTCGCCGCGCGACGCGGCGCCGCCGTCTCGACGCGGATTTACGCGCGCGCAAATCAAGCGGAAACGCACGGCGGCGGCCGCCCGGGAAAAGGCGCTCAGCCTATTATCTGCGAGAGGCGCCGCCCTCCGCCCCCTCCCCCACGCCAGTTGCGAGCGACGCTAAATCAGCACGAGTCAAGTCTCGAGAAAGAGTTTCAGCTAATAAAAATTTATTGATATGGATGTCCGTTAGTGGTCGAGTTCCAGAAGGAAGCATGCGGCGACAACTGTGGCTGATGGCAGAGGATGATATACATGAAAATCATGTTTTTAATTTAAATGACTGGGCTTATGAATGTGATATTGTGATGTTTTCAGGGTTATTTTCACTACGTTGTTTCAATGAAGATTTGGTAGCGCATATTTCTTTTTTTTTTATTTGTTCACTGACATTACTTTGTAAAGAAAAAGAGTGAAGAAACGCTGCTTATGTATGAAACACTAGTAATCACATAAGAAATCAATAATTTAAACACAGTTACCCGTGTTTTCTTTCCATCACGATGAAACTATTTATGTTTTCACTTTTATGAATGCGAACCAATTTCCAAAACTGCTCGTTACATTTAGTAGAACATTTCTGTTGAAACGTAACGGAGCCAGTTATGATTTAACACGTATTAATATCGGTGATTTAGTATTCTATTTCGAGTTGGGGGTTCAATATTCTTTAATGTTCCATTAGCAGCGGAGCGTCGGGCACTCCCCATGCACCACCTCGCCGCAACGCAGCAGCAGTAAACTACCATCTGCGTCTTCGCCCGCGCCGCCACCGCCTCCGCCGCCGCAGAGCCAGCAGCTTTTGTTTCGGCGGCGGGCGCCAGAGTGCTAATGTCCCCGTGACAAACCGCCGAGTGGTGTTGGAGGTTCCCCGCAGCCCGACGCGCGTCGTAAAGGATTCCGCCGAAGCCTCCGCCGCCGCCGCACTACCAGCAGCCGAGAGATTCCTGCCTATTTATAGAGGCGGCTTTTATGAGCGAGGAGTGGGGGCAGAGGATGGGCGTTTGAGAGGGAGCCGTAGGGGGTGGAAGGGTGGAGGCGGTGGGAGGGGTTAAGGAATGGGGGCGGAGATGTGGAGAGTCAAGTAAGTGATCTGCAAGAAAGGTTGGGTGTTGACCCCTCTGAAACGGCGATGTCTGAAGGAATCAATAAAGATGATATGGGAAAGACGAAACTGAGTGAGTTGTATGGGTGTGAATGGTAGAGGCGCGGGTGGTGTAGTGGTGGTTGTGGTGGTGGTAGGTGAGGGGTGATGGTAGTGGTGGTGGTAGTGGTAGTGGTAGTGGTGAGGGGTGATGGTAGTGGTGGTGGTGGTGGTGGTGGTGGCGGCGGCGGCGGCGGCGGTGGCGGTGGTGGTGATGGTGGTGGCGGTGGTGGTGGTGGTGGTGGTGGTGGTGGAAGCGGTGGTAGTGACAGTGGTGGTGGCGGCGGTTGTTGGTGGTGGCGGTTATTGTGGGGGTGGTGGTGGTGGTGGTGGTGGTGGCGGTTGGTGGTGGTGATGAAGGTGGTGGTAGTTGTGGTGGTAGTGGTGGTGGTGGTGGTGGTGGTGGTGGTGGTGGTGGTGGTGGTGGTGGCGGCGGTTGGTGGTGGTGGCGATTATTGTGGTGGCAGTGTTGGCGGCGGCGGCGGCGGCGGCGGCGGCGGCGGCGGTGGTGGTGGTGGTAGTGGTGATGACGATGGCGGGGCGGTTGCGGTGATGGGCGTGGCAGTGGTGGTGTGCGGTGGTGGTGAAGGAAAGGCGTTAAGAGCCGCGTGAGGAGCGGCGTAATCGCAAGCGCGGCGCCGCGGGCGCGAGCGACGTCTTAAGCTCCCCGCGCGCGTATTCTTGGATTGTCGGTCGCTGGGGCGGCGGAAGGAAGGCGTCTCCCCCGCGCTCTTAAAGCGGACTGCTCGGGGAACGAACTCCGCACCGCGGCGCGTTCCTTCTCTTCTTCTTCCAGCGAGGGACTTGCTCGGAAGTAGGCGGTTCTACGAAGCTTACCTTTGACCTCAACTCTTGTGCTACTGGAGACGAAATTTCAGAAATTTGCTTTCAGTTCTGTTAACGCATGTTTTCCTACGTATTACGTTCCGTTCGAATGTGATAAAATTTTAACGTAATTTTCCTTTTTTAAATTCCGATCACTGTGATTTGAAAGACTGAAAATTCACATTTCCTTTCAATGTAATTCTTGGTCGCCTATGTACAGTAATTTGACTCTTTTTAAAGAAAAATGAAACGGGGTTCAATGGTCTTACGACAAACACATTCCTCAATTCAATACCTTATTTATGTATATTCTCTGGTAATTGTTTCTTACAGAAACAAATTCTCTTTGCACGCACGTGCTCTACAGCGCTAATGAAATGAAAGCACAAACTGTTTGATATATTACTTAGCGGCTTAGCGAAACCTTCCCTTTCTTTTTGAAATGAAGACTAAGAGAAATCAAAACGTAACGGTGTGTAGAGGGCAACTGCACGATCAAAAGCAAACTTCTATGGATCCTCAAAGGGTTCACCCCGCGCCTGAAAGAATCCTCGCGAATAGGTCCAACGGCGGCCGACAATGCGTCGCCCACTAAGCCCAGATTAGCGACAATGTATCGCCATAATCATACAGGGAAACACAGACCGCAAGGGCCGGGCGGCGCGCGCGAAAGCCGCCCTAATTGCCCGCGGGTTCGCCCTCGCGGCCGCGGATCGGCTAATTAACCGACTTAACGGTTCGAGAAAGCGGTTACGGTTACGGGCCCACAATGGCGGCGACCGCCGCGCGAGTCGCTTTGTGCCGGCGGGCGAGGCGGCGACCGCCACCTGGAAAAAGAAGCGGCCGCTCGGCTCGGGGGTGGGGGCGGGAGGGGGGCGTGGCCGCGAGGGAGGGGACGCCCAATTGGGCGTATATTAACGCGATAGTTGGCGATGAAAGCTCCGCTTTGAGGCGGCCGCTTCGATTGATCCCCCATGCGCGAGGGCTGCGCAAACAGCATTAGTGGTAATTAGCCGCGCGGGGGCCGCGGGGAGCGGCGGTCGCCGCCGCCGGACCCTGCTCTCCCCGGGGGCTGATTATCATAGGCGGCCGTTGCGCACTCTCCGGAGATCAGCCGACCATTGTGCGGGGGAGTGGCACGCATAGCACCTGCCCTCCCGCCCCGCCCCGCCCCGTTCATCTCGCCGTGCGCGTATGCGGATCAGCAACCCCGCCCACAATGCAGAGCACCGCGAGTGATGCTGGAGGATCGAATGGGCTGCTCTGGCGAGAAGAGCGTAAGGTAACCTCCAGCGCAGAACGGCAGAGTGAAGACGCGATGACAGACGAGAACATTGACAGAAAACAAAGAGGAAGAGCTGTTATCGAGAGATGTGTGCAAATCAAGAGAGTTTCGAGAAGGATAGGAAAGCGGATAGACAGCAATACCGATAGCAGGCAATACGCAGCGCTGTACAGCGGTCGATTGATTGACTGATTTTTTCGTGTTTCCGGGCGCGACAACCGCTTTGGTCATTATTCCCGTTAGTGTAGTGCATGTTTTTTCGGGAGATGGCTGTGATATTCCCCCGCTGGATGGCGAGATCCGGCGCAGACCTACCGTCGGCAAGTGGGGTTTCCCCCTAACCAGAACTCTCCCACCAGCGAGGCACCGCCCCAGCCGGGACAAGCTCTAAGCTCCTGACCGGTGTCCCGAAATATGTCGTAGTGTAGTGCATGTTAGTGTAAGTGTGTGTGTGTAAGGGGAGAGGATAAGACTAGGAAGAGGAAGAAAACATCGCGCGCGGTTCGTGACCCGTTCGGTAGGGTACTACTGCGACATTCGCCTGGTGTTGATCGGAGAAACCACCGATCAGAGCAGCCGGCCACTAGAATTCTCCTCCAGACAGCGACTGAATTCGACCTAGCTGAAATGCAGCGGTCGACTGAGTGAAGGTGAGAGCGGGCGATGTGGGAGTGGGGAGACGTGTAAGGTCGGCATTGAGCGTGTCCGTTCGCGGCGGACCGTCCAAGAGTCGCAAGGGCGGGCATAATAGAGACCGGCGGCGCGCGGCCGTGTCAAGGAGGCGTGACGCGAGACGGCATTGACGGAACGGACGCGGCAGGGACGACGGCCAACGGACGGCAGCAGAGCGTCCGCGGTGTCCAAGTCCACCCGGCCCTCGTGCACTCAAACACGCGCCCGTGACGGACGCTGCGTGTGTTTGCGGCGCGCAGATCACACAATGTATCGCGCTGCCACGGCGGACGTCGCTCGCAGGCCCATCCGCATGCAGCGGCGAGCGGCGACAGCCTCGTCAGCACAATCACGCCGCGTTGCTTCTATTCTCTTTGGCTTGTCAGCGCCTCTGAGCTCTCTACTAACATCGTTCGGAACGAGCACCAGGCGTTATTCGGAATTGACATCTTCATAATATGGTAAAACTAGTACCAACAGTAGAACAAGACAGACTAAGCTCTACGTGCAAAAATAAATAATTCATAATTTAAACAGAGAGATATATATCTCTAAGAAGACTTAAATTTAAATAATGATACCTCCCTCGTAATGTATTATATTTTAATAACTTGAAGCAAAAAATAATTTCGTATTTGTGGTAATTGCTGTGAACTTTTTTCAAGTTTGTTCATATCTTTAGTGTCACTTGACGACATTTTAGAAGTGAGGTTGGAGATCGATATGTATGGACAACGTGAGATATGCAAGAATATTTCTTAAATCAATGATATTCGAGCTCGTTGCACAAAGCGTTCATGCAAAATTGGCAGAGTTGTGGTACAAGAAATTATAATACAAGCTAATGGCTATAAAAATTGACAAAGGTGTTGAATATAAGAAATACTGATACAGAACTCCGTACTTGTTAACATTCATAAAATTGAAGATTGTTCGGTAGCAAACTATTAGATACAAAGTATACAGGTGAAGGTTGTACGACATCCTAGCAGGTAATAGTAGTTCCGTAGGTAGGTAATAGCAGGTAATAGTCGCTGCTGGCATTCTTAATAACTCGTGGACTCACCAGCGGTATCATCGTAACCGCGGACGACTCCTTCTGGGGTTCTAACACGAAGGTACAAAATACAAATGACCGCGCGGGAACTCTGTTCCAGACCCAGACGAATCCTAGATGAAATCCACGAGTAATTTCAGCTTTCACAGCACGCGTCGACGAGACCATTCAACGAACATTACAACAGATCCAGAAACGACAACCTTTCATGCATGTGAAACATCTTTCCGCCTCCGTTTTTCACCCCCGATCCGTTTCTCAAGAAACCACCGCACGTAATTTACATTCCGAATCACCGAACCCCGATTGTCGTGAATTGCGCGGCGCTTTTCTCCTTCAACGCAGCCGGCAGTTCGGCGAGTATGATTAATGTTCGCCAGTTAAATCTCACCGTCACAAATAACGTTGACTGTTGAAAACCTCGGGGCGACTCCACAAAGAGAGAAATGGAGGAGAAATACGAAGGACCTGCAGGCGCGTTGTGGCGGCGGCGCGGCGTTCGACCTGAAAGCGACGCGTCTGCGCACGGGGACAATGCGCAGGCGTCCGGGGTGGTCGTCGGTTCCCACGTCCCCCCTCCCCCTCCTCCCCCCCACCTCCTCCGCCGCCGCCGGCACCTTCGGCCACGGTCCATCCATCTTCCTCTCTCGCGCGGGCTGTCACGCTGCGCAACGGCTGCTCGCGGCCCGGGGGGGGGAGGAGGTGGGGGGGGGCGAGGTGCTGTCGGGCGACTTCCTCCACACAAAGCGGGCGACGCGGACCTCGCGCAACCGGTCGCTGGTGGTCGGCGTTTTCCAGTCGCCCACGCAAATCTAGGGTGCTGAAAAACAGTGATTGACTCACGTGATTAAGGATTGAAAAATAAGAATTTTTTTCAAGTTTATTCAAATCTTTAGCCTCACTTGACAGCATTATGAAAGGAGTACGGTTGGAAATTGATGAGTATAGATAACGGGAAATATGCAGGTACACTTCTTAAAACAGTGATATTCGCGTTTGTAAAAAGCTTTCTAGAAAAATTGACAGAAGTAGTAATGTAGATTGTAGTTTTGAGAGAATTAATAGTAATCGAAGTAATAATTTAGCAGAATTAATAGTAATTAGTAGTAATTGACAGTAGTAATAATGTTGATTGTAGTAATAGAAATTATAATACAATATCATTCATATTATAAAATATATATAAAATATAAATAATTATATAAAATATAATACAATGGCCTCATGGCTGCAAACAATGGCAAAGGCGTTGAACATGAAATCTACAAAACACTGTTACAGAAATCCGTACTTGTTAACCATTATAAAATTGAAGATAGTTCGCTAGCAAACTATTAGATGCAAACTATACAATAGCAGGTCATTCGGCATCCCAGCAGGTTACAATAGTTCCGTCGGTCGCTTCCGTCTGGTGTCCATATGACCGCCGGCGACGCTCACGTCCAGAACTAATGCCAGCCAAGGTACCACCCAAATGACTGCGCGTGAACTGTTTCATAAAAATACGAAAAAAAAGTAATGACCCACCAGATATTAATTTAATAAGTTCTAATCATCTTTATAACAGTAATATTGAAGGAAATGTTTAAAAAACATTAACCATAATGAAGTCAAATCACTATTATCGACACATTTTAACTTATGTGCCTTTTACGAAGGAAAAAGGACTCTATATTCCCTATATAATAAACTATTAGTTTGACTGGTTTCAATGTATTCTGTTATCTGAAGGATTGTACGTTACATACATATCATAGAAGACGTAATCATACAATCCGTCACCAGGCTATTGCTTATTTTCAGACACAGTAACCAAAACTTGCAGAAATTTTTTGCGAGCCAGCACAGACGACGCGACAGAAGCAATAAAAGAGCAGAATTTGTCAGCGATGACCGAGCGTGAACTGTCGGTGCCAGGGCGGAAGTCGCAAATAAGCGTCCGAAAGTAGAACAAGTAGAAGCGCGCGGGCTCGGCGCGTTGCGGCGCGGTGCGGCGCGGCACGGCGCGGCACAGAGCGGCGGCGACGGCGGCGGCGGCGACGGCGGCGGTGGCGGAGCGGCGTTTCCAAGAAGCGCTCGAGGAAATAGCCGCGTGGCCCGGGGGGGGAGGGGGGACGCGAAGCGGCGCGGGTGGCGGCGCGCTTTGAGGGCCCCGCGGGGCTCGAACGGCGTGCACCTGCGACGCCGCTCCCGCCCTCCCCGCCCCCCGCCACGCCCCCTTCGCCGCGCGCGCGCGTGCGAGCCGCTTCCGTCTGAGGTATTTTTACCCGGAAGAGCGTCCTTAGACCCGGCCGAGCGCTGGCGTCGCCGTGTCTGCCTAGGTCGCGCAGCCCTCGCGGGTCGGAGGCGCCCCGGTGTGTACCGACTGCATCCCGCAGATGACTTTTTCTAAACCTTACCAAAAAGGCTACCAACGAGTACCTTCTCAAAAAGGCGTAGTTCGACTGCATGGGCGGATACCGACTGCATCTAGAGCTAGTTTACCCGAGCAAGTTTATCTACATTCCCAAAAAGGCGTTGCTCGACTGCATGGGTATATACCGACTGCATCTAGCGCTGCACAGACGCAGCAGTTTACCCAAGCCGTTTATCTATTGAATCGAACTTATGCCTTATTTTACGTGGCGAGACTGAGGCCATGAGAGCTGCTCTTCCGTCTGACCACGCAAATTTCGCTACGCTCCTTTATCTACATTCCCAAAAAGGCATAGCCCGACTGCATCCCGTTTCGTTTTCCTCCTTAGTATGAGGATTGATTCCTACATTTCCCGTGGTCTGCTCAGAATCACATTAATCGATTATAATTCATCCACTTCTGGCTGTTTTTCAAGAGACATTTGCACGTCTACTTACAGCACTGCCAGCGTTGAAAACTACCGCTTAAAATTTCGTGACAACACAACTTGAAACCTCCTAACACGAACATATTCTGACCCCACTCACTGAACATACACAATTCCGAAGTTTGTCATGTTCACCAGTGTTCGAGGTTTTCTCTTGACTGGTGCGAGAACATCTATTGGCGCTACTTATAAATGGAGACTTTACATTTTTCTTACTTCTTCCGAACACAAGATGAATGAAACAGGATGCAGTCGGACTATTCGTTCTCAGGCAAAAAAAAAATTGGAAGCGATTCGATAGAAAGCGGGGGGTGAAGGAAAACACCGTGGAATGCAGTCGGGCGATTCCCGGGATCCCGGGCCAGATTTCCTTCCCACCCACTTCCCAGTTACTTCCCATTCACAACCTGACAAGGCAGAGCCCGATTGCATTCCGATCGGTGTTTTGGGAAGAGAACAATTTAGGTAAGTTTGCATTCGTGACAATCGCAAATGATATTCACGCAGCAGTCAAGAGAAAACCGCGAACACAGATGAACAAGGAACAATATTCTTCAACACTTCTGAAGAAGTGTGTATTTAAGTGCTGGTGATAGGATATTTTATGTTTTGTTTCGACACACTTTTCTGAGGTGCTTTTCAGGGTGCAAAAATGTCAGTGTACAAAAATGTGTGTGTGTGTGTGTGTGTGTGTGTGTGTGTGTGTGAATCGAGTGGCAGTGCTCAAAAAGGACATGCACATGCACATGCTTCATGACAACAGATACAAGTTGATCTATTATAATCGACTCCAATTTGAATCATACGAAAGTGAGAGGGTTATGTTCGAAGTATTGATAGCTGTGCGAGTTTTTCTCTGTACTCACGAGGAAAACTGGGATGTTATCG
The DNA here is from genome assembly GCA_011170035.1 of Teleogryllus occipitalis. Lineage (NCBI taxonomy): Eukaryota > Metazoa > Arthropoda > Insecta > Orthoptera > Gryllidae > Teleogryllus > Teleogryllus occipitalis. Next base: position 46,617 of record BLKR01001552.1, read on the forward strand.
GGCTCTGCATTCCTGGGGAAGCGGGTAAAAGGCCTACGAAAAGTTGACCGCGGGACTCAATCAAGATACTTTCCTCGTGGTATCTTCATGGTGCGATTCGTACCACCAACGTTCAAATAGCTTACCGGCACCTCCGCCCCATATTCTTCTCTTTTCCGGAGTTCTAATATATTACATGAGGTCGCGCAAACCTTCAATATCTTCTAGTTAATTTCAATTTTGAAAAACAAATTCATTTAATTTTTCAATTAATAGTGTCATATTATGTAATTTTTGAACTTACATTGAATAAAAGAAAATGGATTGGCACGATATCGGGGCGTTCCTGGATGAGAACTAGATGAAACACTAAAAGAAGGACATCTTTGAAGCAGAACAGTATTCACAAGAATTCAATTTAATTAACATTAGGGGAACGTGGACGTAACATCCGTATCCAACCAACACATAATAATCATATGATTAATTGGTTAAAATTATTATTATTATTATTATTATTATTATTATTATTATTATTATTATCGTTGTTATTTGAAATAATTTATCAAACCATTTATCCAACTCAACTATTAACTCAATTTTTTCTATGAGGTCTGTACAAGTCCTGACGTGTCAAGCATACCATTGAAATGTGAGTAAATATGTTGCTCTTACATATTATATTAGAAACTTCCAAAATATGTACGCTAGCATTAAGCGGGCATTTTGGTTGTGAAATAACTGTACACGGAGCATTAAGGCTGCTTCCTAGGCCTGGTGACCTGAATACGGCTAGTAAAAAGGAGGAAACTGAATAAATCCAGCATCTGGGTTTTCTCTTTCTGTTTCCTCGGTGACTCATCGGATTCGATTTGCGGACTGGAACTGTGGTTTCCGTGGTCACCGGAGCGGCGGCATGCTCGGCTTGGAGATCTCTGAGAGGATGCTCGCCAGAAGTGCGTCCTTGCTTTCGAGTCTTTCATGTCGGCGACTGCTCAGTTATTTACAGGTTTTTGTAATGATGCGTGCCCGATGATTTAGTTGTTGCTGCTAGAGTTGGAAAAATCAGGGCATTAAAACTCATCAAACATGGAAATTCCGGTTTTGGATTAGGTGCTTAGTAATTATATCGTGGATATAGTTCATCTAAAATCTATGATTTTAACGCACTTTACACACATCGAATATCAAGATTAGATTTCACTTATAAACTTAATAATCCGCATACGATATATATATATATATGATTACCAACGATCCAAATGATTTTGTAATTAGATTTATGAGGCAGAAAGTTGTTAAGCAATAACAAAAGCTGCGAGCAGGGAACGACACATAAATATTAAAACTTCCCACGACTAATTCCTTAACGTGGATACCAGGGGGTCTTCTGGTTTATTACTATTCATTTTTTATCTTAGTTCGAGTAAGCCAAAGAGTTTCCAAGTATTGCTGCTTCATTTAGGAAAAGGCAGAAGCCCAGTAACAAACGCTCGATCTCTGGGTAAACCCCAAGCGAGCGGCACCTTTGCGTCTCCGCTCGACTCATCTTTCGTGCCTCGTTGTCCCCCCCTTTCCACCCACGTGTCGCCTCCCACATCCCAAGTAGACGTCCTCCGCGCGCTCTTGGGGGAGGAGTCACCGGAAGTCTGCGTTGCAGCCCCGATCACCGCGCGCCGCGGTCCCACCCGCAGCCGGCGGTGCTCTCACCCCGTGCCCCGCCCCCGCCGTTCCGCGCCGGCGCCTCGGGGCCCCCCGACAGAAGGGGGGGTCTGTGGTGGCGCGCGAACTGGAACGGTGCTGATGGCACCGCCCCCCCCCCCGATGCACTCCATGGGGGTGGCCGCACCGCACGTGATGCAGCAGGAGCCGCTCCCCTCGCGGAGGTATTGTCACACGATGATCCTAGCTACAGATAGGACCGCTTTGTCCTGATGAGAAGCGAGTAATGAATTTCAGGACAAATGATAGCTGCACTCTCAGAAACGTGACGCAATTTTAATGTACAAATACATTAAATTTCATGTACGTATACAATTAAATTTAATGTAGACAAGCAAGTTAACAGTCGTTCATTAAATCTACGTTTATTTTAATTTAACATTAAATTTAATGTACAAGTACATTAATCTCCCTTTTAATGTACAAGGTACATTAAAATTCATGTACAGTCTAACATTAAATATACATTAATTTTAATATAATTTCTGACAGTGTATCGTCATGACCAAGACAAGCTTGTCTATGTACAGCTCACCTTTTTATAAAAACAAAACGCTCCACTACATCTAATCACAATTTTTACAATATGAACTAATGAAGTCAAAATATAAAAAAAGAACATTTCAGTTACTAATCAAATATGAGAAAAGAAAGGAAATCTTGTAACAGGTATTGATGAAAATATTACTGTCCAGTCATGACTTTTGTAATTTCCTCTTATTCTCGATGTCGTCAAATATATCTTCGATTTGTGTTTACATACAATCTATTACTAATAAAAGTATAAAACACTAATAAATAGAACTATTCTTTACTAATGAAATGATGTGACTTTGCACGCATATGAACGCCTGAGAGTGGATACTTTTCTGATAAGCGGTCGGTCATGTACACAAGAGCGCGGAACTAAAGAGATCTTAACTCTTGAGCAAATAAATACAGCGGAAAACGATGGCCAGGAGAAATAAAAGTGTATTAAATATACCTCAGGGGCCCATCCGCACGGCAATCTAATTTCACCCTTCGATCGAAGACGATTATGACGTGTACTATAGAAACTTTTCACTGCTGTACACATTTTTTTGAATGAGAAATATCTACAAAGGAAATATTAATACATATTTTAATATTATTCCATTTGTTCTAGCATTTTTTGCTCTTGGAAAGAGAACTTTATCCAAGAGAAGCTACATCTCTTTGAAGACTGTTAAACTACCTTTTGCCAAATAACCTGAGAGGATTGACTGAAAGGAAAATAACCATAATACACAATCAGATAATACGAAATATAATTAAACGCAATAAAACAACCTTTATGAGGAGACGCAACGACGAGCGCCGGTTGGCTGGGAGCGAACGCCCGCAGACAAAGGTGCCCCGAGTGCCTCGTTGACGGGCGAAGCACCTTCCTCGCCCACGCCCGCGTGCGCAAGGGGGTGAGATGAGAGATAACATCCGGTAACGCTACCCTTCCTGCGGGGGCGGCTCAACCCCCCCCCCCCCCCGCCCAACCCCCGTCCCCGGTCTTTCTTCCTTCCCCGCGCGCGCCTGGCGTGCCACAACAACAACAAAAAAAAGAAAGAGTGAAAAGAAAAAAATATATATATTTCGGAAGCTGTATATATATATACTCCATGTTTTGTCTGCCATGTGTGGCGACGCGCCCGCCTCTCCGTATAACAAATCTCGGCGGCTTCCGAACGGGGGAAGAGAGGATATCTTTCTCCCTGTAAGTCATACCTCGCTTCAACCCCACCGCCCACTGCCGCCGCCGTCCTCCCATCGCAGGGGGAGATCTAAGCCTCGGCGCACCCCTGCAGATGTAAATATCCCGTAATTGAGATCGCCCTCGAGGCACGGCTGGCGGGGTGCGGGCGAAATATGGGGGGGGGGAGGGGGGCAGGGTTAGCCCGGGCAAGGGGTGGAGTGCGTGCGTTGGCGGAGACTTAGCCCAGCCCCTGGAAGTAATTTCCGAACTCGCGTCTTCAAACACGCGCCGCTCGACGATGCTCGACGAAGTTATATGGTGTTTCGCGCCGGTCGTTTGCGGGATAGCGTCCTAAGCACAAGTATTGCAATGTCTTATGACATTACCGCACAAGAATATGCAAACGGTTTATTCTCATTTTGGGGAACAATACATGTATGAATTCAGAGTCGTAATTTCTTCGCATACACGTTACAAGTATATTCTCGTAACGCGAAAAAGATTGACCTCTCTTGCTGAAATTTGATTATCACTGATAACAAACGAGCGACAGAATTTCACGGCAGGGAATAATGGACTCAAATATAGCTTCTTACGCGAATTGCGGTGTAAAATACGAACGATTTGTAGAATGTTTTTTATATGTTCATGCATCGGGGAGTATATTCTCCACAGAGTATATTCTTTATACCCCATTATTCTTTGTATCCCACAGAGTATATTCTTTATATATTACACCAAGTTTGATTCAGTATATTGCAAATGATATAAATTTCTCTGATTTCGAATTCATATGTAATGTAATATACTCCATTCGTATATTTTCCAGACAATGCTTTGCAATCAGTGCAACGTATCCAAATGTACAAGAGCACGGCGAATAATGAATGAATATGCCAGATGCTTTCTGCTTTCAAAAGTTTCTTATTACCGTCAACGAATAAAACAACGATCCAATACATTGATTTGTTCTTTAATACCTTCATCACCGTTCTATTGACGAAGGACACTTCACTTTGTACAAGTTCTGTGATTTTCTTAGGTAGTTTCCAGTAACAGCATGACTATTCGACGTGAATGTGCAATTGACTGTCATATCTAGTTAATCTAGTTCTATTTAGAGTTCTAAAAGAGGTAGTTGAAAAGAGACATTTCAAAAGAGACATTTCAATAATACACTAGACTTATCTTGGATGTCTCTTTGTATATCCGTCATTTTTACCTGTGTCCTCTATGACCCACAGAGTGTACACAGAACAAGGACAATCGTTGATGCGTGGTAAATGGCGGAAGGAAACGGGTTCAAATGAAGAAGGGACGATCTGTCAACTAAATGTCACATTACCCCGTTCGTCGCACAACTGCATTAACTCCGAAATAAGACACAACCCGTCAGAACAAGCAAAACCGTTCCGCGGTGGAGGCAAAGGAGACGCCCTGCTCCGTTTAGATTTCCGTGGCGGATTTTCCAGAAATACGCGGCCCCGCGGCTCCGAAAGCCCCGCGCATTGAGACAGCGACTGTTGCTCGCTTCCGGCCCGGGGCTGTCGTCGCCGCCGCGGTATAAATGCGACACTGGCGCGTGTGTATTTTGCGAGGCGGCAGAAACGGTCATCGGCGATACACACAAGGGGCCGCGCGCGGCGGATGAAAAGCGCGGCCCCGCACCTCGTCGCCGAATAAAACGTCGGGCGCGGGGACGGGCCAGGGAGGGGGCGGGGATGGACCGAGGAACGGGCCGGGAACGGCTCGGAAACGGGACGGGGACGGGCCGGTGTCTTGTCACGGACGGGCAGGGGCGGTCCGGGGACGGGCCGAAGACCAGTAGCGGTCCGTGGACGGGGCGGAGGCGGATCGGAGAAGGGGGTGGGGGCGGAGAGGGAGAGGTGATCGGTGGGGAAGGAGAGGTGAGAAGGTCGAGATCGGGCCAGGCAGGAGACGCGGATGGGACGGAGATGTGGCGGGAACCGGGCGATGTGAGCCGGGGTGGGGTGGGCCGGTGACGGTTCGGGGACGGGTTGGGGACGTACTAAACACGGGCCGGAGGCGGGGTGGGCTCAGGGTGGAGACGGAGTGGAGACGGGGTGGAGACGGGGTGGAGACGGGGTGAGACGGAGTGGGGACGGAGTGGGGACGGAGTGGGGACGGAGTGGCGACGGAGTGGGAACGGAGTGGGGACGGAGTGGGGTCAGGGTAGGAACGGGGTGGGAACGGGGTGGGAACGGGGTGGGAACGGGGTGGGAACGGGGTGGAGACGAAGTGGAGACGGTGTGGTAACGGTGTGATGATGGTGTGGTGACGGTGTGGTGACGGTGTGGTGACGGTGTGGTGACGGTGTGGTGACGGTGTGGTGACGGTGTGGTGACGGTGTGGTGACGGTGTGGGAACGGTGTGGGAACGGTGTGGGCACGGTGTGGGGACGGGGTGTGAACAGGCCAGCCCGGGCCGGGCCGTGAAGCAAGCGGGGAACTGACCGAGGGCGGGCTGGACAGGCGGCGGAACGGGACAGGGATGTGTCAGGGTCTTGTCAGGGACGGGCACGGGCGGTCCGGGGACGGACCGGTGACGAGTAGCGGGCCGTGGACGGGGCGGAGGCGGATCGGAGTAGGGGGGCGGGGGCGGAACGGGCAACGCGATCCACAGAAATAGCCGCGCAGGGCGCGCGCGGGCGTCGCCGCCTTGTGATATTGTGCAAGATGGTGAATGCGAGCGGTTTATTTTCGTCATAAAAAAGTTTTGACGGGCGGGATAGATGCGCGCGCGGCGTGGGTGCGAACGGCAGCGGGGGCGGCGGGGGCGGCGCGGGATCTGCGTAGCGTTACGCGCTGTTTAGACTAGCGGTTGCGCTCGCACTCCGCGACTTTCTTCGGTTTCTCACTCAGTATTTTTCGGTTTATACTGTTGTGCATACAACGCAGACATCCATGGTCTTCAACATTGGGGAAGGGAAATGGATTTTTTTAGGGGGGGAAGGGGTGTTTCTGGGCGTTATGGACGTCGGTTTCCCAATGTTTTTGTAGAAGACAAGAACATCCAAATATTCTTCTGTTCGCATAACTGCAGTAAACTTTCGGAGTTATGTAGGTCGTTCCAACAGAGTAAAATTTTCTTTCCTGTTAACGAAAGCTGAAATGGGAATAAAAATAGAATGTATGGTCAGGTTGAACTTTCGGTCTTTCTGGCATGAACTAAGCTACAATTAGGAAAATTTTCAGCAAATTTAAACTATATTTATTTTGTAATAACAGTTATTGTATTGAGATAACAGATATAAATACAGAAAAGACGCACTACATAAAGACTTTCTATTGTTTCGATTGGATTCAAAACGCAGTCAAAGAAAATTAATTTTCACATAATCTGAACCCTCATGGTTTGGAAATAGCACTATAGCAGTTACTTGAAAACTCTTCTTCTGTTACATATGGTACATTGAAGAGTTATTTGAAAACCTATGTCAATTGTGTTCAGAGTTAACCTATGAACTGAATCATGTGATGTTGGATATTGCCCAAGCAGCACACGTTCAGGTAGATTTTTTCTTTCGAAAGATAAAATCGCTTATATGAATTCTCTTGACATCACCAAGAATGAAATCACTAAAATTATTCGAAAAGATCCATTTAAAACTGCTTATGTTTGAATATCTCTTGAAGTTTCCCTCCCCGATATATCGAACACTTTTTCGAGGAACTGAATGCTGTTACAAATTTTACTGCGCGTTACTTTGTGTTTCATACATTTTTATGGAATCAGAAAATAAGGAAAGCATTTAAGGCAAAAACAAGGAAGAAAAATTCTTTTTCCAGGAACGATTCAAAATGTGTCAGGTTTAGCTGAGATTCAGAGTATATTGATTTATTGATTCAGAGTATCTTTATTATAAGTATCATCAGGAAATCAACGAAGAGAGGAATCCAATACATTGATTGATTAGTAAATCCACGCGCGTCAACTGCTAAGATCATCAGTCCTGTAAGTGTAGTGCATGCGGGAGGTGGCGGTGGCCTTTCCCCGTGAACTCCTAGGCTTCGGCGGCCAGTCGTAAAATAATCTTGGCTGTACGAGTAACGCCACATCGAAGACTGTGGTGACAACGTTCCGACCATCTAGTCGTGGTCGTCCTCAGGGCTGATCTGCGAGACGACGTACGGTCGAAATGTCGGCACCACAGCCTTCGACGCGGCGTCACCCGGACAGTCAAGATCATTTGCGTGATCTTCCCCCCTGGATGGCGAGATGCGGCGCCGACCTACGTTGATTGATTGATTGATTTTGGGTGTTTCCGGGCGCGTCAACTGCTTTGGTCATTAACCCCGTAAGTGAAGTGCATGTTTGTTCTCGGGAGATGGCGGTGATCTTCCCCCGCTAGATGGCGAGATCCGGCGCCAACCTACCGTCGGCTAGTGAGGTTTCCCCCCTAACCAGGACTCTCCCACCAGCGGGGCAGCGTCCCAGCCGGGACAAGCTCTAAGCTCCCCACCGGTCTCCCGGAATATGTGCTCGTGTCGTGTATGTTAGTGTAAGTGTGTGTGTAAGGGGAAAGGGTAGGACAAGAGGAAGGGCAGATCACGCGCGGTCCGTGGCCCGTTTGTTAGGGTACTGCTCCGGCATTCGCCTGGTGTTGATCGGAGAAACCACGGAAAACTACCGATCGGAACAGCCGGCCGCTAGAATTCTTCTCCAGACAGCGACTGAATTCCACCTAGCTGAAAAGGTAGTGTCGTAAATCCTGCCGCCGTCAGGACTCGAACCTAGGACCTCCCGGTCAGAGGCCCGACCTATGTCTCCTTGCGGGCATTAGGAAGCCAACAGCCAGCCAGCTTGCCGAAGAAGCGTGCCTATTCTTCGCGTGACGGAACGCGGCGCGGGGCGAGAGGTATGGGCGTGGGTGAAGGGGGCGGGGCCGCGCGGCCGAGAGGCGCCGGCGCTATCGCGCGCCTCCGCCGGACATAAAAACGCTCTCCGCCCAGGCGCTTGTCCGCCGGCGCCCGCCCGCCCGCGCGGCCACAAAGCGTTTTGTGCTAAATTTAACCGCGTCGATAAGCAGCCATGCGGTCGCCCAGCGGCGCCGGCGTCCGCCGCATGACGTCACGGCTTCTCCCTCGCGTTCCGCACATCGGCCAGGGCTCGCGTCTCGGCCCGCCCCGCCCCGCCCCGCCCCGCCCCGCCCCGCCCCGCCCCGCCCCGCCCCGCCCCGCCCCGTCCCATCCCGTCTCGTCTTGCCCCGTCTTGCCCCGCCCCGCCCCGTCTCGCCCCGCCTCGCCCCGTCCCGCCCCACCTCGCGCTGTTCCGCCCCGTACCGCCCCGCCCCGTCCCGCCCCGCTCGTCTCGCCCCGCCTCGCCCCGCCTTGCCCCGTCCCGCTCCGTCCCGCCCCGCCCCGTCCCACCTCGCTCCGTCCCGCCCCGCCCCTCGCCGAGACCGAGATTACGTCTGGATCACGCCCGTTGGGAAGATGCCCAATATAACACCACTGTTGCAGATATTAATGGTTCATTAGTAATTTCAGTCTTACTTGTAACTCGCATACGTCTTTTCATTCTACCGTGCTAGATTTGTGTAACAATGTTACCAACGGGGAAGTAGTACATAAATAACTACAATCCTCCATGGCTGTGCAAAATACAACTGTAATAAGGACCATGAAGCTCCTCTATCAAACACACTTAAACATACACGAGTATTTTTTATTTGAAGAGGACAAAGAAGCTGTCTCTGGCAAAAAGGTACAAGGAGAATGGGCGATGATTTGAATTTTAATATCAAGCTCGTAAGCAATAATGATATTTCTACTTTTAATTAGAGTAAAAAACATGTAATATGAGCGTTAAGCGTAAGGAATATTAAGTATATGCACTAAAAATGTATCAAAGAGTCAACACAGTTCCGAGAGCAAGTACGTTATGAACGTTTGTTGTTAGTATTCTTTAATTTTAAGATTGTACCTAAAACCTACAAAATATAGAAAAATGTATTAAATTTTTTTCATAATTCGTAATCGTGCAATTTGTTTCCACAACATTTCTTTTAATATTTCCGTTGCGTGTTCTCATCTCCTTCTCAATATTATAAACCTCACGTACGTAACAAAGTATTGGAAAATGGATTTTTGACGGAAACGATTCGTAGCCCAGCTTCGGCCTCCTCACTAGCTTTTCAGCTAGGTCGAATTCAGTCGCTGCCTAGAGGAGAATTCTAGCGGCCGGCTGCTCTGATCGGTAGTTTTCCGTGGTTTCTCCGATCAACAGGCGAATGCTGGAGCAGTACCCTACCAAACGGGCCACGAACCGCGCGCGATCTTTCCTTGTCCTATCCTCACCCCCCTACACACACACTTACACTACCATGCACTACACCATCACATATTCCGGGAGATCGGTCGGTAGCTTAGCGCTTGTCCCGGCTGGGGCGGTGCCCCGCTGGTGGGAGAGTCCTGGTCAGGGGGAAACCCCACTAGCCGACGGTAGGTCGGCGCCGGATCTCGCCATCCAGAGGGGGAATATCACCACCATCTCCCGTGAAAAAAACATGCACTACACTAACGGGACTAATGACCAAAGCAGTCGACGCGCCCGGAAACACGAAAAAAACAAACCAAACCAATCGTCCTCCTCAGAAGGGCGGCCGGTCCTCCCGGCTGACCACGCGCACCGCCGGGCGCGCTGCGCCGCGTCGGAAGGGGGCGTGGCAGGCGACGACTTCCGGCGCTTTGACGTCGCAGCTCGAAACGTAATCTGGAAGTCAAACGTCGCCCGCGGGAGGCCGGCGTAGCGAGTCGCACCGCTCGCTCGCTCGCTCGCCTCGAAAGAAGCACCCGCGACGCAAAGGGCCCGCGACTTCCCTGCAGGCGTAATTAAAGATATCTTCGGCCCTTATTCAATTTCCAATTACCCCTCGATATCCGCGCGTCGCCCGCCTCACCGCCTGCAGCGCCGAGCCGCCTCCCAGGCGCCTCCGCGACGCGCTGCGTATTGAATAGATAAATACGGCGAAATTAAATCGGCGACGCGGCGCCGGGTACATTCCTCAGCAGCGCGCAAACATTGACGCAGGGAGTTTTGTGAAACTTGAGGATTCGCAATTAACGACGGCGCCGTCAAAGGTCGTCGGTGCCTCCCACCTGCGACGGCGGCGACGGACGGAGCGGGTGAAGTCATCGCGACGCGCCACCTGGGCGGACTTGGTGGAAATCGGGGCGTCGGAGTGAGGAACAGCTGGGAATGAGATGATTCGTTTTGTCGATGGGGATACGATGACAAATTGCTAAGCTGTTGAACAAACCATTCATTTTTTGGGGCTGTGGAAAGCTCATACAGTCGACTCCGGTTATAGTGAATTTCTGGGAACTAACACGTTTGGTGCACTATATCAGAGATTCACTATAGCCGATGATGTCAAAATTAAATGGAATTTCTCCACATCGATAGATTTCATTAATATAGAGATACAGCAAAATGCATTAACAGTACGAATTGAACATTTCAATATCTTCATTTCCACTTTAAAAATTATTTTCAATTGTTTGCTTCGTATATTTTTTATTAGTAATTTCTCTAGATCCTTCACGCGAGTTCGTGCTCTCTCCATACTTTATTCTGCACTGTCGTAAGTCTCTTAAGTATTGTAATGCATTCTTGATACCATTGAATGCCTCTTGCACTGTTGGAACACCATCCAACTCTCCGAATGGCCTTTTAATCGTGTAATAACATAAGAGATCCAATTAACTTCTTGGCCTTACTTCATACTTTCAGTATAGCCGAGGTTTAGTGTCACTATAACTGAATCTTATGCTTATTTGTAATGAAACGGGACCAGTGACTTAAGTTCACTGTAACCGAGGGTTCACTATATCCGACTTCACTCTAACGGGAGTCGTCGGTAGCATGATTCCGGGTAAGGCAGAATTGACAAGCAATGGACAAAAGTTTTGGAAATGTTGACTGTTTTCCATACCGTACGCACATGACCAACTTAATTCGCAATTTTTACAACTTATCCCACGACCATCCCCCTGATACCCCCCACAACAAGTGATGTTTACAACTTATTCCAAATTTTAAGAAATATGCCACGGTTTTAGAAATATACAAAAAAATGAAGCATGAAACGAACGCTTAGAGACGCGACATTAGAAAGCTTCGCTACCAGCAACAAACGCGAATATTGCTTTTCAATCACACGTACGAAAAAGTTGTCACGTAATTCAAAGCACCGTTGAGAGAATGAGAAACGTATTTTTTAGTTTCTGAATGGCGAAAAGCACAAAAAATGTTTCACGAAACAGAACTACAAGCATTGACAAAAAGAGTGGAAAGGGAGATAAAATTGTTCTTTTTGCATTGGGGCTAGCGTTGAGAGTGAGTGAGAGGGTGGTCTACGGATACGGGGAAAGTGAGATGGAAGAGGGATGGTCGCAGACGCAAAGGCAGAAAACGCCAAAAAGCGTCCCGCGTGGAGGGGAGGGGGGAGGGGGGACGTGCGGGAGTGGTGGTCGCACTTTCATTTGCGTGGCGTTTCCGCGAACAGATAAAACAATTCGCAGTCGATCCGTAATTGGATCTTTCAAGTTAGCATGTGCAATCGCAAACAGAGCCCAAATTATCGAACCGATGCATGTTGGGCGACGGGTATTTATTTTAAAAACGAAAAAAAAAGACATCGCGACACACAATCACTGCAATTAGCATAACATTTGTACATAATAGCCAACACCCCACGTCACGCACGCGCGCTCGCACACGCGAGTACGCAGCGGCACACACGCTCCCGTACACGCACACACACACACACACGCACACGCCGGGTATGCGGCGTCCACAGTCGCAATTGATCATCATTTGTATTACTGCTGGCTTCGCTCGAATAACTCACACTCACACAGGGAATACACAAATAGACAAATAACCTTTTGTAAACAGGCCTATAATTGGGCGTCAGTATAAAGAGCGAGCGGCGAGGCGGGGGTATTCTATCATTCCCATTACGTATGGTTAGTAAATATAATTGAGCACACACGCTGATAAACAAAATATGAAAGCTGCATTTTTGTAACATTCCGCGCAGCGCCATGCGCCGCGACGAGGCCGCGCGGGGGGGGGGGGTCGCGGGCGGGAGGAGGGCGAGTGCCGCTTTTGACCGAGTCCGACTCAATTTAGGCTGCATGAGCCGCTGTGCGTACCGCCAAAGCATCAATCCTCCTAAATTCATCTGTAATGGGAGCGGTGTGCAAAAAACGCGAGGCCTGCGGGAGGTGACGAGCGCGGGGGGCGGGGGCGGAAGGCCGGGGGGGGGGAGGTGGCTGATTGCGTCGCTCGGGGGTTTTAATCCGACCCGAGGCCCGTCGCCCCCCCGCTCGCGGGGCGAATCGCTCGGGGCGGGGGCGGGGGGAGAGGGGGGCGCCTGAAAATCGGTCCTGATCCGCCAATTATCCGCGGAATACACGCGATTGTGAGCGCGTTCCGCTGCCGATATCCGGCATCGGCGCGCCCTCGCGGCAGAGGCGGCGGGGGCGGCGGCGGCGGCGGCGGCGGGTTGGGCGGATGGCACGACCTTCCGGGATTACGGAGAGCCGCTGCGGCCGCGGTGGGCGTGGCGATAGCTATTGACGGAGGCCGATGGTTGAGAAGTGGCGATGGCTGCCGAGGAGTGCGGAGGGCAGTGGCAGCCTGACATTGGTCACGTGAACCCCAGGGACCGGTGATGGTGTTAATACCGGTGGCGGGAACGGCACGCGATTCCTGCCAGAGAGGCGACCAATGACCGGTGGAACGCTTGCTTTGTGAGCGGTAGCTTTCTCGTCACCCGCAGCTAAAAGAGCAAAGCTGCCCAGCTGTATTGCATATCTGCCCAATTAGGATGGACAACAGTTCGCGTCTATCAGTAAGGGAAATATTTGTGATATGACGTTCGAAAATCCAGATTCGTGGTTCGTTTCCAATACGACGTAACCGAGCAACTTTTTCCATAAACCGCGATTCCTTTTACAGGAAAATCGTAGTGTACTTGGTCATTTACACAACTCACGATGGAAATCCGTCATTTGAAAGCTCTGCTAATCTATTTTCTCAGAAATTCCGTGTATTGGTGAACGTTAGGGGAAGTTACGTTTTATGTCCAGCCAAATAAGTGAAATTTAATGTTAAAGAAAATGTAGTTATTCTCTTGTCAACTTATTCGTAGAAACGTTCCGGCAACAATTCTTCGTTTTTTATTCTATTTTAACATTGGCATATAACTCATAAAATTTAGCTTGTAACAAAATAAAAATAAGAGTTTTTCTGTTGAAAATTCGCCGTTTACCAGCGCACGATTATATAGCTTTGTCTCCTTATGAAAAATCGTCGAAAGAGCGAGAAAGTAGAAGTACATTTATTTTATTATTTATGGAGAACAATCATTGGAGATTTTATTGAAGAAATATTCAACATAATCGATTAGGAAAGATTAATGCTATTGCTCTGGTGTCTGACATTAACTTTCCAAAGTAACTGCTTTTCACAGCTGCATGCTTTCATTTCTGTCACAAATCCAACTTTGCAATTCTGACGTGCATGCAGCGCGCTCTGCGAATAAGCTTTGCAGCTCGCGCGCGTCACGAAACCGCGGTCCCCCCACGCCCATCTCCTTCGCCGGGCGAAGTGACATGCGACGCGGGAAAGCCGGGAGTGCGTACACGCGGCGTGCGTTGTCACGGCGGCGTCGCACAATACGCACTCGCTGCCCGCGGTGGCTGCGGCGGCAGGCACGCGTGCGCGCGTGGACGGGGCGATGGACGGGCGCGTGAGTGGACGCGCGAGAGAGGGACGACGCCACACGCCGCCCCCCCTCCCCCCGCCCTCGCTCGCCGCACACGCAGCCTCCGAGCCGGCGCATATTTGCATGCGATGGCGCATGGTCTCCCGTCTATAATGACACACATTAGACCAACTAATCACACAACTATACACGGCCCCACTGTCACCCCGTTACATTCGCTTTACTGGAAGCGGCGTCCCGGCGTCGGCCCCGCCCCCTTCCCCCGCCCCCGCCCGCGCGCGCGCGTCGCCACAAAACCATCAGCGCGCGCTCGCTCCCCCCGGCGGGGGCGGGGGCGGGGGCGTGCCATCAAACAGAAATTATAAAACGACCCCGCCCGCCCCGCCCCCCTCCACCCGGCCCAGCGCAGCGCAGCGCGGCACGGCGGGGCGGGGCGCGGCGCCGCTCCTCCCCCCACGCCCCCGCCGCCATATTCCATACAGCATCCATTTCAAATGCATTTGAGGGATAATGACAAATAGAGTATATATCAAGTCATTATTCCCAACCTCTGTGTGCTAATGAGTGGTACAGGCAAAACTGAAATCCGCTTTGCTCCTCGCTCGCTCGTGCTTTGCCTCCGCCGACCGCCGCCACCGCCGCCGTTCCCCGCCCCCGCCAGGCCATCGCTCCGACCCCGCTCCCCGCTTCCGCCTCCCCGCCGCGCCGCCTTTACAAATCACGCCGCGCCGAACGGGCGGGGCACCCATTATCAGCGGTCAAACGGGGGAAAAGAAGATTAATAACATTTTTTTTCTCTCTGCGCAGCGTCGCACAGTGTTCGCGGCGGGAGGGTGGGTGGGCGGGCGGGCGGGCGTGAGTGGGGGGTGAGAGCGAGGGCTGGCGAGTGCAGCAGTGTGTGTCGTCGGCGACGCTTTCGCCGAATCGCGAGGCGGGGGCGGTGGAAGCGGGAACAGCGCGTGGAGCGAGGCGACAGCCACACACCCACCCACACACACACACGCATCCAGAGGCCGGTGGCTCTCGCCATAATGGGGCTTTCCGCAAAAATGGCGGCGCTTTCGCCGTAACAACGGGGGGCCTGCCACGCCCCCGACAAAGCGACAGGGCGGGGCCGCCGCGGGGCGGGGGCGGAGGCGGGGAGCGACGAGGCGGGGAGGGCTTCCGCCCCGCGGCGCGAGCCGAACAAAAGGGACAAAAGAGTGAAAGCCCGAAGGGAGATAAAGATACAAACACGCTCTGTGCAGGGTCGGGGGCGGGCCGCAGGGAAAGGGTTGAAAAGCGCGCATCCGCAGGAACAAAGAGCCGAAACAGATCGCGGTGCGCTGATAACGAATGGTCCGCGGGACAAAGCCGCCCGAAAAAAAAGCAGATTTGCCCCGAAAAAACAGAAAGGAATGGAAGAAAAGCGAGCAAAAACCAGCGACACAAAGGTCTCTCGGCGATCGGGTTAAGAGAATTCCTTGGGCGCACAAAGCTCTTTCCCGGCCAGCCCCGAGCGCGCCGCTGACGTCATTGCCGCCATGTTTGTCTGCGGACAATTCCTATTGGCGAGCGGTTGATGAATGAACAATTACAGCTCTGAATTGGGTTCCGGAGGACGCCATTGGAGCGAACGAAGGCTTTTTGCTTCGTCCGAGAGGCAGCTGAGCGACTCTTGTGTTCCGCGGAGATGTGCCGTGTTCATAACTCCAGTTCTCCGTCATGATTTCGTTCCAGGATCTTTCTTTGCACAACACAATTAAAACAACAATCAAAGCGAATTCATTTTGAAAGAATCGTCCACATCAATGTAGCCGTTAGTCTTTCACACACATAAAAGACACATCCCAGGGATTGATAACAAGAGATGACAGAAACGAAAGCGGAGAGAATTACCCTGAAAACAGTAATGGAAAATTGTAGGGACTCGTCATACACGTACAGGGATGAAGGTGATCTTTCAATACAGTCTTTCATTTCATCTTGCGAATTATTAATATCGAATAATAATATTGAAAAGAATTGTTGGTCAAGTATTGAAATGAAAAATAACATAAATATACATCACCCAAAAAAACAACTGCTAAAAAGGAACAGGTAACGAAACTTCTTCGTGAATTCTGTAGAAAATAATACCTCCAGAAAATGCAATTTTACGTTATACTAGTATAATGCTTTTATATTTTACTTTAAATTTCTCAACATCATAAATAATTAAATATTGAAATAAAAACTTTCTTCCCGCATATTCCTCTCCATCCCGCAAACCCACGGCGCTTCAGGTAGCGAAGACTCGCTCGCTGCAAAGGTCGTTACACGCTCGGCAGCGAACGCGTTTCTCGCAAAGCCGGGACCAACTCACCCAGCCGCAATACATTTTTCAACAACGCCAGAGCGTCCGACCCGCTCCGCGCTGGCCACGCTGAAAAATTAATTCTCGTCCGGAAAACAAAAGCGCGTTTTCCGGGCGGCGTTCAAAGAGAACGCTCGCTCGCCCTGCCGCCCACCCTCGCCCTTGCCCTCGCCCTCGCCCTCGCCCACGACCGTGCCGGCGTCCCCGCAACCGCCCGTTGGAGAAGGGAGAGACGGCTCTCAAAGCGAATTCCAGCGCTGCGAACACGGAATTTCATGCCCTTATCCCGAAAACAAATAGGAAGGGGCCGTCCGCAGAAGATAGGCGATGGGTGAGGCAGAGGAAGGGAGAGAGAGAACGGAATTAGGAATGAAAGACGAGGTAATGTCGACGACGATGTCGCCGAGGACCATGACGATGCTATTGAAGACCACCAACGGTCGGCGATAGCATAACTAGTTGAGCAAAAGTTGCGGTTGGTTATTGCGGAGCAACGGACAGAGGAGAGTATTTCACTTGTATACTCAAACGTAGCGCATCAAGCCACGCAGGGTCAATGGATAAATATTCCACCTTCAAGACACTATGCAGACTTTTTTACCCAGTAAAGTAACTTTTGTAGTATATGGAAGTTATTGGCAATATTGATGGAAATTTATTGCAGAACGTAAGATGCATTAAAACAGGCTCGTAATTGTAAAAACTATACTTGTATAACTACACTTCTATCTGGTGTAAAAAAGTACGAACTAGAACATAATTTCATTGGGAGACCAACAACTGTAGTGGTAGTCCTGGAGCTGCAGGCCATTTCAACGCGTTTTTTCTATTACAGAATTTTGACTTTATTGATACCTTTCATTTCGAAAGAAATCATTATTTTTCAAGAATCACCAATCCAATATTCTAAATGAAACTAAATACGCTCTACTACCTCCAATGACGTACAGCGTAGAAGTGACAATGCAATACCTTTCATCAATCTCATTTCAAGAAGAATACATACAAGGAATTGAAACAAGCAGCACATAAAATGAAAATGATTTCGCCACATTTCTTGACCCAGCCGTTTTTTGTAGTTTGACCTGCCGGCGGTTGGGCTCGTGCGTTAATCCGCTCTCGGCAACGCCGCTCCCGGCCGCGCACCGCGTTCCATCGATCTTGAGAGGCTTCCTGGCGCGGGAGGAGCAGTCCGCCTCGTCTCCGAGCGCGCCCCGCCCTCCCCCGCCTCGCTCCGCCTCACTTCGCCCCGGTCCGCTCCGCCCCGCCGCGCCCCGCTCCGCCCCGCCTCGCTCCACCCTGCTCTGTTCCGACCAGCTGCGCCCCGCTCAACTCTGCCCAACTCTGCTCCGCCTCGCTCAACTTCGCCCCGCTCCGCTCAGCCCCGCCCCGTTCCGCCCGCTCCTTCTCGCTCCGCTTCGTCCCGCTCACCCCTGCCACGCTTCGGTCCGCTCCACCCCGCCCCGCTCCGCCTCACCCCGTCCCGCTCCGCCCCGTTCCGCTCCGCCCCGCTCCGCATCACTCCGTCCCGTTCCGGCCCGCTCCACCCCACCCTGCTCAGCCCCGCCCTGCACCGCACCGTCCCGTTCCGCAACGTTCCGTCCCATTTCGCCCCGCTCCGACCCTTTCCACCCCGCTCTGTCTCGTTCCAGTTTTCTTCGCCCCGCCCTGGTAGTCTCAACCACGCTCCTCTTCGCCCCGCCTCGCTCCGCCTCAGCCCGTCCCGCTCTGCCCCGTTCCGCTCCGCCCCGCCCCGCTCCGCACCACTCCGTCCCGTTCCGGCCCGCTCCACCCCACCCTGCTCAGCCCCGCCCTGCCCCGCACCGCCCCGTTCCGCAACGTTCCGTCCCATTCCGCCCCGCTCCGACCCGTTTCACCCCGCTCTGTCCCGCCCCACTTCTCTTCGCCCGGCCCTGCTTGTCTCTACCACGCTCCTCTTCGCCCCGCCTCGCTCCGCCCCAGCGCACCGCACCTCGCAGCGCTACCTGCCAAACACTGCGACAAAGCGGCACTCGTCGACGCACCGCGCGCCCCTCACCTGCAACGCCGCTTGCCGTCGCTACTGCCTTCTCCACTCTGTGCGTCGCTTTAGTCCGCTCTGTCACATCTTCCGACGCCCCCCATTGTCACTTTCAACCTTCGCTCCATCCCCCCTCCCGTCACCGTTTCCATGACCCCTTACCCTTTCGCCAAACGCTCCTCAGCCTGGGTTCGTCTCCTTCGCCCATCCTCTTTTATATCCCCATTCCCTGCTGTTGCTCTCCATCGTACTGCCATCATGACCACGCCCACTTCCATTCCCATACTTCCATGCTCGTCCCTCCCCTCGCACTCGTCATTGCCTTTCTCATCCTACTCCACCTCCTCCTCCATTCTCCACCTCCCTCTCCCTTCCGTTTCCACGACGCCCTCTCCACAAATGCTCCTCACGCTGCGTTCTTTCCCTTCTCCACCTTCGCCCGTCCCTCACTTTTCTCTCTTTTACGTTCCCTTCCCTCCAGTTCCTCTCCAACATCACCATCTCCGTACCTGCCATTCTCCACCGGATGAACCACCCTTCCTCGTTTGCACCAGCACAGACCGCAGAGCACCAGCCGGAGGCGGTGGAGGCGGCGGGCGGACGGACGAGGCGGCGGAGGCGGCGGAGGCGGCGGGGGTGGTGGAGGCGGCGGAGGCGAGGGGGGCGTCGGGGGCGTCGGGGGCGTCGGGGGCGTCGGGGGCGTCGGGGGCGTCGGGGGCGTCGGGGGCGTCGGGGGCGTCGGGGGCGTCGGGGGCGTCGGCGGCGTCGGGGGCGTCGGGGGCGTCGGGGGCGTCGGGGGCGTCGGGGGCGTCGGGGGCGTCGGGGGCGTCGGGGGCGTCGGGGGCGTCGGGGGCGTCGGGGGCGTCGGGGGCGTCGGGGGCGTCGGGGGCGTCGGGGGCGTCGGGGGCGTCGGAGGCGTCGGGGGCGTCGGAGGCGTCGGGGGCGTCGGGGGCGGCGGCGCGGCGGGGGCGGGGCGGGCGGCGGGGGCGTCGGAGGCGTCGGAGGCGTCGGGGGCGTCGGGGGCCGCGGCGCGGCGGGGGCGGGGCGGGCGGCGGGGGCGGCGCGGGCGGCGGGGGCCGCGGGCTGTATTGTGCGATATTACAATGCGACCCAACATGGCGGCGGCCTGACGACGGAGTGCCTTTGCGCGAGTCGGCGGCGGGAGGCGCAAAGGAAGGCCGGGCCGCGGGGGCGGGGGGCCACGCGGGCGAGGTGCTGTGGGGCGAAAATGGGCGGAGACTAAGGAGGCGAGCGCTCGGGATTGGGGGAGGAGCCTGCTGGGAGACGGTAAAGGGGACGAGCTGAACGATTCTACTTCGTCGTTCTAAAATTGGAGATGAAGTCCAACGAAGTCAGAATGAAACATTCTTCCGGTTCCTATTTTTCTCCCTTTATTCACGATTCACCATTCCTCTCCTTTCTCCTTCTGTCTTTACAATTATTTTCTTTACTGTTCACTCACGTGGAGTGGATTAGTAGGATAATGGATCACGGGATCGGTCAATTAATGGATTACACTAGTTAGCCAACGTTTCGGAATATTTTATTCCATCATCAGGGCTTACTTATACATATACTGGTCAAACATAATGTTCAAACATAATGTTGTACTTATTAACGGTCGTGATTTCTACAATGGTGGAGTGGATTGCATGATTTATAGAATATTCAGGAATTTTCATCCACTCTGAACCAGATTCCCAAACGCTACAATACTGAAAGGACGTTCATCTTGCCTTCAAACTTAAGTGCCCTCTTCCTTCTTAACAAACGTCTGTGTTGTCGTCGCTCTCAAGCTGTAGAAAACCGGAAGTCATTTGAAAACACTGCCTCCGCCCATGTGACAGCGAATGAACAAAGTACAGAAAAGAATGAAGAGGGTCGAAAACACACCAGAGCTCATTTCGCTGCCACTTGCTGAGACTTCACTCCATGAAAGACATGGGTCGTAAAGGCATCATAACCTGCGGGCCTATATCACGGAAAATCAAGGAAACTACAACAAATTCACTTACTGGTTTTAAATAGTATTTTCAATATACTAGTATTTAAAAAATGTCCTAGAAATGAACTTGATGATATCGTCTAAAAATGATTTCGTCTAAAAATGTTTCTCCATTACAGGACGTCAATTTATTATATAAATATGAAAAGAAACCAGAGTCGATAACCGTAAATATAGAACCCACGGCAACAGGAAATCAATACCGAGAGAACACGTAAGTCTTCAAAACGTGACGCGAGCTATTGAAACTATGGCGACATGGGTGCCATGTAACGGCACGTGAATGGAGATAGAAGCGCTACCTGGCGCACAGGTTCCGCAGCCGCCTTCCACCGCCTTACACAGTGTCGGTAACCGTAAATATAGAACTTGCGCCAACACGAAATCAATACCGAAAGAACATGTAAGTCTTCAAAACGTGATGCGAGCTACTACTGAAACTATGGTCACAATGGGTGCCGTATAAAAGTAAGGCGCGTGAAGCGAGATAGAAGCGCCAGCTGCCGCACAGGTTCCACCGCCTTACACAGTGTCGGTAGCCTTAAATATAGAACCCACGCCAACACGAAATCAATACCGAAAGAACACCTCTTCAAAACGTGAAGCGAGCTACTATTGAAACTATGGCGACATGGATGCCATACAGGAAGGAAGGTACGTGAAGCGAGATAGAAGCGCCACCTGCCGCACAGGTTCCACCGCCTTACAGTGTCCGTAACCTTAAATATAGAAGCCACGCCAACCCGAAATCAATACCGAAAGAACACGTAAGTCTTCAAAACGTGATGCGAGCTACTATTGAAACTATGGTGACATGAGTGCCATACAGGAAGCGATATAGAAGCGCCACCTGCCGCACAGGTTCCACCGCCTTCCACAGTGTCGGTGGCCTTAAATATAGAACCCACGCCAACACTCAATCAATACCGAAAGAACACGTACGTCTTCAAAACGTGACGCGAGCTATTGAAACTATGGCGACATGGGTGCCATGTAACGGCACGTGAATGGAGATAGAAGCGCCACCAGCCGCACACCTTCCACCGGAAGGCCTCTTCCGAGAAGCTCGGCGCCCGCGGCGGGCGCTTGCGTGGGCGACGACCCGCCGCCGCCATTTTCGGCCACCTCGGCCACGGCGGCGGAGCCAGCCAAAAGGGGTGGGCGTCAGCGCGCAGTCGCCTCCGCCTCCGCCTCCGCCACCGCCGCCACCACCGCCGCCGGCGCGGCAGACAATGGACGCGCCAGACAATGGGAGCCGGTGCGGACGAGCCTGCGCCGTAGCGTCGGTGGCGGCGGCGGCGGCGGAGGAGCAGCGCCGGGGGAAGGGGCCGGGCGCGGCGAGGAGGGGAAGGGAGGGGAGGGGAGAGGAGCGGGCGCTTTCGCAAACAAAGGCTCGCCATTGTTCCGCGCCGGCGGTCACCCGCGCCAATGGCGGCGCCCGGCGCGCCGGCAGCCAATGCGCGACGCCGCCGCCGCCGACGCAGAGGTGCAGACGGCGGTGACGGAGGAGGAGGAGGAAGAGGGGGGTGGGGCGCCCACCTGGCCGAGAACCGGGGGGCGGGAGGAAGGCCCCTGAGCAGCGCGGGCCGCGGAGGGGCCGTGTGTCGCAAACATCGGGTTGGAGCCAAGGCGAAAAAAAACAAACACGAGTCATCTCTTAAAGGGCCTCGCGAATGCCGACAGACAGTTCTGTACAGTTATTCATTCGCTTATGACGTATTTGCATAATAATAATAATAATAATAATAATAATAATAATAATAATAATAATAATAATAATAATAATAATTCGAAATAACAAATATGTTCAGTTTAGTTACGAGGAAAAAAATGAAATGCAAAAAACATTACTCCAAGATACTTACAACAGATAATATGTTTATAATACTTTTTTTACTATTTTTGTTTAAACGCAGAACTTTCCGGGAATTACGTATATTTTGGGCTAATGCTTTTTGCATTTCATTTTTACCTTTGTAACAAAGCTGAAAAATGAACATATTAGTTATTTCGTATTTATTAATATTATTATTATTATTATTATTATTATTATTATTATTATTATTATTATTATTATTATTTTGCAAATGCGTCATATATATATATATATATATATATATATATATATATATATATATATATATATATATATATATCTGTAAGTATTCACATGAAAGTGACGACTAATGGCGACGCTACAATAAATGGGCAAATCATTTTCATAAGAACATTTATTTCATTTTGTGTAATAATGTGAGGCTCATATTGGATTTCATTTCGTGCAAGTTTTTTTTCATCTCATCCTTTGCTGATACCACCTCCACCAGCCGTTCTCCTCTGCACCTGTGCTCCCCGCCACGTCTCCGTCCCCATCCCTCACGCTCCGCTCCGCTCGACCGCCTCTCCCCGCCCCGCCCCGCCCACGGCGGCGGTCCATGCCCCGCCCCGCGGCGGGGGGCGGGGCGGGGCGGGCGCTGGCACGGGGCTGCGTCGAAACAAAGGCGGCCGCCAGGGCGCGGCGCTGGCGTAACCCGCGGCCATTGTGGACCTGCGCCTTGCGACACGCCCACCTGCCCCGCAGGCCCCCGAGCACGGCGCAACCAGTGATGGCAAAGTTCAACGAAACATCGATACATCCATACTACATCATCAAATGGTTTTCGATGTGCATGAAAACATCGATGTTTTTTATGTGATGGCAAAGTTCAACAAAACATCGATACCTTGATACTACATCATCAAAAGGTTTTCGATGTCCATGAAACATCGATGTTTTTATGTGATGGCAAAGTTCAACAAAACATCGATACCTTGATACTACACCACCAAAAGGTTTTCGATGTCCATGAAAACATCGATGTTTTTCCGGTGTTTTCATGGACATGTCCGTGAAAACGTCGACCAGTAATGGCAAAGTTTCACAAAACATCGATACCTCGATACTACATCACCAAAAGGTTTTCGATGTCCATGAAAACATTATGTTTTTTCCTGATGTTTTCATGGACATGACGTTTTCACTGACAAAATCATCGATGTTTAAAATGTCGATGATTGAAATATGATGAAACATTTCGAAGAAAAATGTCCTGGTTCGAATGAAATACAGAACACGACAATATCAGTTCAAAGTATATTCTGGCTGAAATTTGACTGTCATCTTAATTTTATAATCAATGTTATGTGTAGTCAATGTTCAAATTGCAGATTAACGATACTACCACGTACAAAATAATCAAAAAATGGTAACAACACTGGAGAAAAAGGGTTCAAATAACAAACGGTTTCGTACCGCCTGTGGATAGAAAACAGTATCGGTTGTCAATGACTGTTGATTGCAAGCAATCCACACAAAAAATTAGATGCGGGAAATTTATTTATTTTTCTTGAGAATTCTTTTAAAACATCGATGTTTCTGCACATATATATCCATCTGAAAACACACATCGAAAGCAAAACAGCGATGTGTTTTTGCGATCTCTAAGCCCACCACCTCCCGAGAGTGAAAGTGAAATTATTATTTTTTTTATAAACGTGCGGAGTCGTGGAGATTTTTATGTCCGAGGGCGATGGAGAAGCTATTCGATGGATTTCGCCACGATGGTTGTTTACATTTCGAGATCAATATCGAAAAATTGCATGTAATTTTCACAGAATAATTATAACTGTTTTAATCTCATTTTAAATAATACGCATGCTGAGTGGATATATACTTTTTGGTTTTATCTTATAATGTCCCTTACAATACCCTGCTTTTTTGTTATTATGCTCATGGATAAAATATAAAACGACAACATACAATTCGTCAGATAATGTAATAAACTTATTCTTTGTCATTTAAAAAACTCAAGCCAAAATATGCTGAATCCAATCATGAAACCTTTTTTTACATATTGATTTCCTCGAACATGTTCTTACGTTCTTTCACAAAAATAAACACATAATAAAATTTTCTATCTCCTCTATCCTTGGTAAAATATGAGTTTATCATTAAAGTGAGAAATTGCGGTGAATGAATGCAATATATTTTACATTTATATGTTACGAAACACGCCATAATTTATCTATTATCTTTTTGAGTCTGGTAGGTATTGAAATATAAAACTGGAGACCGACGGCGTAATACAAACTTTATTTTATATCGTGCTTAGGTCTTAATGAGCAAGTGGCGCTTCAGGCTAGTAGCTAAACATTGGTGAATTTCTCTCAAGCATTATCTGGCAGCTCGTCAAAACGTCACCACTCCACAATATCTTGGCGAATTTTTCGGTTGATAAACCGATTAATAAACCTAGGATTTTCTCCGTACACTCAGCTGCCGGTGTGGAAAACTCCAAGGTCCGAACGGGGGAGAGGACGGAACCGCAGGGGGGCACCAGCGGATCGCGCGAGAAGCTCTCGAAAAACGCGCGATCATTTATTCACGCGCCGGCCGGTCGCGCGGAATAATGGCGAGGGCGGGTGAGGCGGGGGGAGGGGAGAGGGAGGGGGAGGGCGAGGACGTAGAGGACGCGCGGATCAGCGGTCAATGCCAGCCCGCGCAACGGAGCGCGCCCGACCATCCCTACACGCTTCACCCGCCACGCCCACCTCGCCTCCCACCTCTCCAGCCGCCCCGCAGAGCTATTTTCACCCGCGAAGACAGAATGCCTTCGCACGACATGCGACTGGTGTTAATGTAATGGCGTGGTCGCGTTCCGGATGAAGAACTTGAGGAAGCATTATTTTATTTTTAGTCGTATTTCTTACATTTTTGCTTCAATAGTGTGTTAAATCATTTTTTTTATTCTTCTACTTCAAAATTTATAATCTTCAAACACGCTTTTTTGTAATTCATTGGATTACGAATCAGCCTTACTCTAATGTAAATGACGACACTGAAATACAAAACATGAAATCGTGGTGTTAGGAAGAAGCAATTTGAGTTAAGCGTAATGACACGCCCTGATTTAAAGCACTTTGAAAAATGACCACAAGGTAAAGACTGGTCGAATATCATTACTATGTTTATTGCTTCTATGAAATTATTGTTGAATCGGAATACTTACAGTGACATGAAAAATGTCAGAATTGAAGACTTCATAGTAATAAAAATAAAACAGTAACATTTTGAAGTCACGTGAAGTGGATCAGTAACATAGAATTGAACAAAAACTAAAGAATATTTAATAATTAAATTAGTATTCAATAATATCAAATTAGTAAATTAATTCTTTGAACCAATTCTTGGAACTAATTTTTTTTCCCTAGGGCTTTTATCCAGCCGACAGCCGGTTGCCCTTTACGTCCCGAAAGGACGCATATTCGACCATACACTAGACAAACACTTGCGGGCTCCTCTGATCTGGGGTCAGCAGAACGCGAGGCCCTCCGCGACAACACACACACAAAGTCAAGGGACAAACAGCCACGCCCAAGGCGGGACTCGAACCCGCGACCCTTCGGACCGAAGCGCTGAGTCGGTACTCGCTCTTAGCCACCTCGGCCATCCCGGTCAGCCTGGAACTAATTTAATTGTTAAAATACATAGTTACTCAGTAACATGGCCAGAATTTGGATAGCTGTACGTCTGCGGAACATATTCTCCGTAAGTGCATCCAACAAGGTGACGGGTAAGGTGACAATATTATATTTAATGTTTCTGTTAATTCATTAAAAAAAAAAAGGGTTTTGGGAAAAAAACTGCAAAATAATCTTCATCCTTCGTCTTCTTCTTTCCAAACCCATTATTAATCTGGACGGCGAAAATTAACGGGACGCAGCATTTCGAATCAGCGTTCCAGCCGAGAGAATAGCCCATTTTTCGACGCTTCCAAGCCGCGGAGCTGGAATTCTCGACGAGAGGCTCCCACGGGCAGTCTGGTCGGGGCCTGGGGCTGAGAATAAAATGACCACTCCGAACACTGTAAAGAGAGAGAACGCCTTTGATGACGGATGGCCTGGAACAGCTGACTATAATTGCCCGTCGGGGCGGCGTCTCCGAGGTGCTGCCGCGCTGCGGCGGCCGCGCTGGACGAGCCGTCGTCCTGGACGGCGTCCAACGCGCGCTCCCGGACTCCTTCCTACGGCCCGGACTTCCCCCTTGCTGCGCCCACCAAGCCGCGCATAAATCAGCGGCGGAAATTTAGATTCCTCAAACCGGGAGCGGTAGCTCGGGGCTTCAACTGATGGCACTGTAGCGCCTCTGACCGGGAGGTCCTAGGTTCGGGAAAGGATTTTAGACCCTCGCTTTTCAGCTAGATCGAATTCAGTCGCTGTCTGGAGGAGAATTCTAGCGGCCGGCTGCTCTGATCAGTAGTTTTCCGTGGTTTCTCCGATCATCACTAGGCAAATGCCGGAGGAGTCCCCTAACAAACGGGGCACGGACCGCGCGCGATCTTTCCTTCCTCTTCCTTGTCCTATCCTCTCCCCTTACACACACACCTACACTAACATGCACTACACTACCACATATTCCGGGAGACCTGTCGGGAGCTTAGAGCTTGTCCCGACTGGGGCGGTGCCCCGCTGGTGGCCCCGCTGGTGGCCCCGCTGGTGGGGCAACACTCCAATCGTTTATTTATGCTTTATTTTTAATTCACAAAAGAAATTATAATAGATGTACACATTATTTAAATCACTGATTTACTATTGAGGTGTTTTTGGCATTGAAAGAGTAATGTAATTTGGTATCGACGTTACGAAGGCGAATTAGAATGTCAACTTGTACTAACATTTTTTAAGCCGTCATGTTCGTGGCATTGCCATTTAACATCATGAACGGACGAGTTATTCTTTTGTATTCAAGTCACGAACGCTTCTTGCAGCACAATAATATTTAAGGATCTTTGGGATATGAGCATTTATTTCAAATATTTAATATACGAGGCAGATGAAATGTTTTGCAACATGGCGTTGACGTCCATTTCTGGGTGAATATTATGGCAGTTTTTCGTCAGCAGACATTTCTCTTTTATTCTGCCATTTCTATTTTCCTTCGCCTTAAATAAGCTGTCAAAAGACAGTTAAACTTTAACTTCAATATTCCTCTAAACTACTAGTGTTTTTGTACCTAAGACAAATACTCCACAGAAACAAGGATATTTTAAAAGAAAACTGCGGACTGAGAAACAGTTTAATAATAACTGCTCTAACGCAAATAAGCAAGTACACGCAAATCTTGTAGTGATAAAATCTTCATAAACTAAATTCAGCGCAGTTTGTTTTCGAAAGACTACGGCACACATTATTTTTCGTGGAATATTTGAAAAAAATGCTGGAAGGGACATAGGGATAAATTCGACGATATAATCGTTTATCACAAAGAAAGGTAGATAAATTCAATACTAACAGTAACTCTACAAAAACGGTATTTTCTTTGTTTTTTTTGTTAAAGGTGTCATTTCATAAATTCAGTTATTATTCTTTTTCATTATTGTCTCTGCTCACATATAATATAAATTGCGTATATTTGCGTGGATAGAATCCCGCTCCAATATGCCTAATACTGCTAATGGTCTCGACATGCTGAGAGAATGATTAGAGCTAACGGCTCCGGAATCGCCGATTTGTGGCCGAGAGCACTGGAAAAGCAGGGCAGGGTTCACAAATCGGAGGGACACCGCCCTCCGTTACCAGTGAAGCGAAGATTTAAGGGTCTCTTGCCAGCGATGTGTGGTGCCACCTTAAGCCGTTGGTAAGTTGAATGACGATGCAGCGAATGGCAGCAACTAAGCTCATGGTGGTGCGGTGGTGACGAATTCGTCACCGAGTACCAATTCGTCACCGTCACCATTCGTAAACTCGTGAGAAAATGTTGATGAGATGACGTCGATAGAGGAAGGGAAGGGCCCGGTTACAGTATACAAATTAATGACGGATACTCACGAGAAATATACTTGATGATGTAGAGGAAAACTACAGCAATTACATGAAATGCAACATTAAAAGTCTCTCGTATTGCTATTAGTATTGTATGTGTTCTGGCTGAAGTAACAGTACGTTACGAGAGAATTTGTTTATCACAGCCATATGTTAAATAGGAAAAGGAATACATTTTACCAATAGAGTAGCACTTCCACCATCCCCGCCACGTCAAGATCTGCTCTCTGTGACCCCTAGCAGCCCTGCAATACTGCATTAACCCGCCCACGCCCGCCCTATTCTTGTTCCTCTCGCCCTGCCACATCCGTTTTCGCCCCGACCACGACAGCATTAAACGCAATACTATACTAATAAGATTTAATAGGAAAGAAAATGTGGTGATCTGAAATGAAAGAAGGATAGGTATGCGAATACAATTTGTGAAGAGCCCTCCTGATATAAAGTGAGTGAGAGGCAGGTCCTGATACAAAGTGAGGGAGCCAGAGGCAGCCTGATTTTAGAAATTATTGCAAGCGTAAAGTGAGATAAGAAGGCATGTGGACAGAGTAATGTTGTACGGCCGAGGTAAAGAGTGAATGTGTCGGAAAATTTAAGATAAAAAGTTTAGAACTGAAGAAGCAGCGTGGCGAAAGAAGATGTAATGAGGTAATTTCGACTGTTTCAATTGTAAATATAAGCAGGGAAGAAAAAGAGAAGGAAAAAATCAAATGAGTTGATGGACTGCTGGAAATGACACTCAAAAGACCGTTACTCACGGAGAGGTGTTAGAAATACTAACAATTTTAAATTTAACATTTCTAGCTGCAGTAGTTATCGTTCTGTACTGTTATGTCGGCCAGTCAGTTTCTTCTCTTGCAATACAAGACTGCCTATAGAGTATCCTCCCAACAGACTCTTGCCACGCTACGCTGGGACGTGAGATATTTCAAGAGTTGTTCGGCATTTCCGGAATGCAGGAGAAGTTTGACCGAGAAATAAATCTTGTTTCTCCCTGTCAACACAAGATGGATCCTTCCATGAGGAATGCTGCTTCGAACTTGCGTGAAAGCTCTCAATTATTCACCGAGACAGCGCCCAGAAAAATTACCACACGGCGCTGAGACTACTCTTCACGTCGATCCCATAAAAATAATGGTAGACCTGAAGATACAACGATAATTTTTCATTGTAGATCAGGAATACAAATTTCGTCTTCTATTGAAATAAAAATATTTTTCCTTCTAAAATCAGGCAATGCTATATACATACATATATACTTCATATTTTAACAACCATTTTTTGGGGGGTTATTATTAAAATAATTCCCTAGTGACGAATGGAGAACAATGCAGAACAGCTTTTATTTTAGTGATTCATTTCATTTCAATTTCTTTTCATTATCTGTGTTCTTGTTTTGTGCCCACTTCAGTACTGCATTTGATAAGGAGAGGCAGTAGTGTGTTCTCAGCGTGGGTCGTAAAATCTATCTTTCGTGCCGTTAGAAAGATTGCACACCCATACGTCTCTTCAAGCGAAAAGGATATTTTTAGGGATTTGCAACGATGAGTAAGGCCAGAGGTAAGTTCCATTCTCCAGGCCTGACAATAATATGTAGTACTATAACAATCAAGATAGTTTTGAAGTGTCCCAACTTCCGAATATGCATCTTTTGTCTTTTTGTTGATATTAATGATTTTCATCTAACGTTTAAAATTGAGCGATTTATTCCGCAAGCGTACATGAAAATAGTATTGTATGACAATATCTGGAAACCATAATGTCATAGTGCACAAAGTACGTTTTTGCACGAACTCTCTGTTCACTATCACTGTCTGTTCTCATTGTCCTTCTCACTGACCATTCTCCCTGCTTGTTCACGCCGTCGCGATTCTCATTCTCTATTCTCACTGTCCGTAATATTAGCATTTTTATACGGTCGTAGAATAAAAAATGTTCACCCTAACTATAAAATTCAATATCCTCGCAGAATATCAAGTGGGTTAAAGAATTGTTGATAAATAGGATTATTTATGCGAAATTAATGGCAATGAACAGTTTGGAAACAACGTGGAAAGGTTCCTTTGTCAGCGAAGTAACGTCCCGCAGCGCCTGACAGAGGTCGGAGGCGAATCCCCCGCCGAGCACGCGCGCCGGAAGGGTTGCCTACGCCGCCGGGTGCAGGGGCAGCGGCGGGCAGTGGCCGGGCCCGAGCGAGCGGAGCGCACAATGCCGCCGCCCCCGACGTGGCTCGACCGCAGAGGCCGGGGACGAAAGGAGGGGTATAACTCGGCCTTGTTAGCGGCGTTTCACAGCCGGACAATCGACTTCGCCGCTCCAACTTTGTCGCCCACGGACGCGTCCCGCCCCCGCCCCCGCCCCCGCCCCTCCGCCGACCCGTTCAGAAGGCGCTGACGCGGTAACGGACGTTGCTCGGCCACACTAGCGCTGGCGGCGACGACTGGCAACTTGCTCTTTGGAACCCTCTCCTCTCACTCAGTTCTGAATGAAACATTTCTCGGGATATCTCAAGATGCCCAAAGGACACATCGGTGGAAGAAGTACACGTCAAAGTACGGATTTCTATAAGAACGATTTCAAACGTAATTTCATATTAAGAGGCATGAAGATTCATTCATCTGTATTGCTTACACTATTTCTTATTCAATAATGTGGATGAAAGCCCATACCTATATTTTCCTATCCGAATTACAAGGTATCTATATCCAAGATACTTAGAAGAGCGAATTTGTGCAAATAAATGTATTATCCTCTGTTGTATAAACTAACATTGATCACCAGGCGAGGTAACAGAACTCAAAGTGAAACAGCGTATGTGATTTTGACAGA
Organism: Teleogryllus occipitalis; assembly: GCA_011170035.1. NCBI lineage: Eukaryota > Metazoa > Arthropoda > Insecta > Orthoptera > Gryllidae > Teleogryllus > Teleogryllus occipitalis. The sequence goes on from BLKR01001552.1 coordinate 77,834, forward strand.
AATGGAACTGACAACCGCATGGTAATTTGAACCCTATCTCATGAATTTGCTCATAGCAGAAAATGTAGCCAATTATAGAATATCTTTCTCACGTCAAACATAACACCGATGGTAGGTGCACGTCATTTGGTTTGAAGTTACAATCGTAAATCGAAGAAGAAATTGTTAGCGAGCTGCAATTTCTTCAACGACGCTGCGTTAGAGGATGCTCGCAGCGTCTCGAAGTCGTACAATCCGGGAGAAGAGGCGCGAGAGAGGTAACGTGGGCGGGGGGGGGAGGGAGTGGGAGGTTGGCGGGAGGACAGAGACGCCGCGGTGGAATAAGGCGGTGCAGGCAGCCGCCATTTGCATCTGACGTCACAGACGCGCGCGCGCCGCTTTTGATGTCGAAGAAAGGACGCCGAGATTACGGAGATACAGCGACCAGAAAAGAATAGTGATCAGGCCGTGGCGGGCGGGGAAAGGGCGACGCGTCCGGATGAGAGACGATGGGGTGGGGCGGTTGGCACGGCGAGGACGGGACGGGGACGGATGCGGCGGGGGGGGGCGAACAGGACGAGAAAGGGGAATAGGGCGGGGCGGGGCAGAACGGGACGGGAGGGACGAAGCGGAGCGGGGGGGGGCGGCGCGGAATAAGACGGGGAGGGCCGATCTGGGCGGGGCGGCGCAGATCAAGAGGGGGGAACGGATCGGGGCGATGCGACGGGGCGGACTGAAGGGACGGGACTAGACACGGGACTGAGGGATGATGGATCGGGGCGTGGCGCGGGAACGTGACGAGGCTGGGCGGGGGCGGGGTGGCGCAGATCATGAGGAGGAACGCGATCGGGCGGTACGCACCGGTGGGCAGGGACTGAAGGGACGGAGCGGGACGGCGAAATAGGCGGAGGGGAAGGCCGAGCGAGTGCTGATGAAGCGGACCAGCGGACGGAGCGGGTCGGGGCGACGCGGAACGCGGCGGGTGGGGCTGGGGAGGAAACGTGGCATGGAACGGGTCGGCCTGGAATACGCCAGAGACGGAAGACGACGGGAGTGTGCCGCTGGCGGCGTGGCGGGGGTGGCAGGGCGTGGCTGGTCGTGGCGTGCCGGTCGGCGTAGCGGGGGAGTGGCGTGGCGGGAGTTGCGTGGCGGTGGCGTGGCGGGGAGTGGCGGGGAGTGGGCGGGGCGTGGCGGGGAGTGGCGTGGCGTGGCGCGGCGCGGCGCGGCGGGTTGTGGCGTGGCGGGGCGGGTTGGGGCGGAGCGGGGCTGCCGACGGCAGCGAGGGAAACGAAGAGAGCGGAGGAAACAGGAGGGCTGCACGGGGAGGCAGAGAGAATGCGCGCCGGCGGCGCCCGCCTCTGAGGACAGAGGACAGAGGGCAGCGCAGCGATGTCCAAATTACACGCAAGACGCGGACCGTAATGAATAAAAGAGCTCGGAGCGAGGGTGGCGACGAGATATGGGGAGGGGCGGCAGCGCAGCGGAGAGATGAGTGAAAGGGCGATGGGGTTGGAGAAGGTGGTGGACGGGGTAGGTTTTCGCTGCTGGACAACACAAACACGACATCTGGGAAAGGAATGTGGGATGTTGCGAACGAAGAAAGGGAAAAAGTAATGATGGATCTCGATGAGAGGTTGAGGGGACATGAGCCAACGTAGGAAGATTTAGGTGAAGGACACGGGGAAGGAGACAGCGAAATAGGGAGTGACAAAAAACAGGAATGCGTTGAGTAGGTATACGGACAGAGAAGTTCAACAAAGCGGGTCAGGGAAGGCAAAAGCTGAAATGTGCGGAAGGATTAGCGTGTTGTACACTATTAGAAATTACATTAAATTTAATGTACGGCTGTACATGAATTTTAATGTACCTTGTGCATTAAATGTAAATTAATGTAAGTGTACATTAAACTTAAAGGTTAAATTTAAATCAATGTAGATTTAATATACGATTGTTAACTGACTTGTGTACATTTAATTTAACTGCACACGTACATTAAATTTAGTGTACGTGTACATTAAATTCAATTTACGTACTTGTTTAAATTACTTTCATGTACTTTTACATTAAAAGTAATGCAGAAATCTCTGACAGTGTATGTAAGATGAGGAAAAACAGAACTACTGAAGCTATCGAGAACCCAAGCCAAAGAGACAAATGAACGGGAGAGCAACGGGAAATGGATAAGATGGGAAATGTATAAGGAGCAGCCACTGCCAGAGACGCAGCGGTGTCGGGTGTAGGGCGTGAGGGGGTCACGTGACGAGAGGCGAAGCGCCACAGAAGAATTCATCCATCTAGATTTCAATTTTTATGCTTTTGATGTTGTTGTCCTGAGTGCGAGCGCCTCCATCTCCATCAGCGCTGCCGCCCCGGCCCTTCTCCCTGCCCTCCGTGCCTCTGATCTTTCCGTAAGCCCAGAAACGTCCGCCTTGTTTTTTTCCAATTTTGTAATGAAAAAGCGTCTACTGCACAAAGCTACAGAGACAAGATGTAAACTTATTTACAACTTGCTTTGTAGTCGGATTTGTATGGCACGCAATCTTGTGTTTCATTACATAATATTTTCTTTGGCACGCAGAAAAAGTTGGATGTATTCAATCCGGAAATTTTATTATATCATCTTCTCATACTAATTAAATAATGGTAACTTTCAGAAAAAGAAATTAACCATTTCAAAATCAAAGACTTGCCAATCCACAGACATAAGCTTTTTTTTATGAACAATATTCAAATCAACGAGGAAACTGACAGTATTTCTGCTTATGTTTGACGGATAAAATCAGGCACAAAATTTAACATCTCAACTTTCCCGTGAAGAACATATTCCAAACCCTAACCCTCTTATTCCCCAACAACGTCGAATTATCTCACGCCAACACAGGCCGCCTCTGTTCCTCCGTCTCGCGCAGCCTCTTACGCTGAATGGCCAATCGAAAGGGCGAAGCAGCGGGGGGGGGAGGGAGGAGGTGTTCGTTTCGTAAACGAACCCGCGTCAATCGACATAAACCGACAGAAAGCACGCGAGGCTGCAGCGTGGCGCCATGCGGTCGCGCCGCGGCGGGGGGGGGGGGGCAGGGGCAGGGGGGCGGGGCGAGCGCGCGGGGGCGGCCGCACGCGGAAGAGGCCGCGGCGCCCCAGGGCGCGGGCCCGACATCTGAAGATCGCGCGGCGCGCGCGAGTTGCCGCCGCCGCCGCCGCCGCCGCCGCCCCGGCGGATGGTCGTCGCTGCCGGGCCGCCCTCGGCGCCCGCCGCCGCCGCCGCCGCCGCCGCCGCCGCCGCCGCCGCGCTGTGCTCGTGCGAGAGACGCGCTCTTCAAATATTCATAATGAAAACTAACAGAGCAGCCATTTGTTTATACGCGGAGAAGAAAGAGGCGGGCTTGTGCGGAGCAACGTCGGACCAAAGAAACGCTTTTCTGAGAAGGCGCACAAGGCGAGCCATTGTGGCCGCTCGGACACTCCATGTAAAGGGAGCAGGCGGCGGCGGCGGCGGCGGCGGCGGAGGAGGAGACCGAGACGCGGAGAACGTTACTTTTCCTCGTCTCCCCTCCCCACCCGGCCGTCCCCTGCGGGCTCGTGAGCACGTTAAATCGAGATTTCAAGAGAGGGAGGGACAGAGAGAGAAAGCCGGAGATCCGTGCATTATTAACAACGATCATTACGGACAAGCGGGCTCGGGTTACGTTGTATACATTATTCCGTGGCGCTCGTCGCTGCACTCGGGCTCCACGGGCGGGCGCGGCGCGAGGCGAGGCGAGGCGTGGGGGCGTGGCGGGGCGGAGCGGGAAGGGGCGGCAGTGGCAAAATAAATAAATAAATAAAATGGCACAAGAAAGAACACCAGCGCCGGAAAATAAAGGGCCGGGGGGGAAATTACGGACGTGGGCGATCCACGGATGCGGTCACTTGAATGTTGACGCAACGGAGCACCGTGCTGCGCCGTGCCGCGCCGTGCCGCGCCGTGCCGCGCCGAGCCGCGCTGTGCCGCGCCGTGCCGCGCCGTGCCGCGCCGTACCGCGCCGTGCCGCGCCGTGCCGCGCCGTGCCGCGCCGTACCGCGCCGTGCCGCGCCGTGCCGCGCCGTGCCGCGCCGTACCGCGCCGTGCCGCGCCGTGCCGCGCCGTGCCGCGCCGTGCCGCGCCTAGCCGCGCCGTGCCGCGCCGTGCCGCGCCGTGCCGCGCCCTGCCGCGCCGTGCCGCGCCGCGTCGCCGTCGGCATCCAGGCGCTGCTGGGGTTTTTGCACGCGCGTCTCGCAGCGCCGCGCCGCGATGGCGGTAGACGGGGGTGCGGGTGGCGGCGGGCCCTCTCGTTAATGGGAACAGTCGCTGCGAGACGTGCTTTCTCAGGTGTCGCCCGCCCGGTGCCGAAACACTCCGTCGTGTTGCTTTCTTTCTGTGCTGGAATTTCGGAAGCCGCCACAAGCTTTGGATATTCGAGTTGCAGCACCAGATGTTAAAATATGTCTGTTGTTTTCGCAGTGCCGTGGAACCAAACTCATGAATATCATAAGGGGATATTGGAAAAGGTATTTTTACATTTGTTCTCATAAAAACGATTCGTTGATTAGCTTTTTTTAAATGTTAAAATGAAGAATTAATGGATTTTAGAAAACAACCCTTTGCTTGGCGTATGTCTCTCTTGCACGAAACAGAACCAAAAACATACAAACACGAGGCCTAATATTTAACCGTGTCCTAGGGTACATTACAGATCTTCAATTATTGTAATAGAAACTAAAATCCCTACATACGATTTACACCATCAATTCCAAAGTTAAGAAATGAGAAAGTTTGCAGAAGAGTCATAGCAGAAAAATTGGAGGTATGATGTTACTATTGAGCCATATGATCGGAAAGAAGCGGACTACGCTTGTCAACAAACATAATTCGGAACTAAGTACCCAACTATTTTCAAGACAAATCTCAAACACACGCGACATCAAATCAGAAAGAAAATCTGACGAAGAGCTTCCAATTTTTTTCTGTAACTCTGTAACATGCACAAAATGGCAAAAAACATCTCAATAATCCAGGGCTCTATGAACCCTAGAATGTACCCCAGCGCTCTGTGACATAAAGCAAGGAAGACGTAACAAAAAACACGTGACGCGAAAAACTTAAACGACAAAAATTAAAATCAAGCGGGGAAGAAACGTAACCCAAAAATACAACACCCTAGAATCCTATAATGTACCGCACTGCTCTGCGTCGAAGACGACGAAAACCGTTGACACGTGATGTGACAAATTAGGCGACAAAAATTAAAAATCAAGCGTGGAAGAAACAAATCCAACACCCAAAACCTTAGAATGAACCTGTGACATAACGAAAACCGCCGACACGCGACGCGACAAATTAAACGACAAAATTTTTTTTTAAAAAATCCAGCGAGGAAGAAACGTAACGCAAAAATTCAACACCCTAGATCCCTAGAACGTACCGCACTGCTCTGCGACTAACACATAACGAAACCCGCCAACTCGTGACGCGACAAATTAAACGACAAAAATTAAAAATCAAGGGAGGAAGAAACAAATCCAACACCCAAAACCTTAGAATGAACCTGTGACATAACGAAAACCGCCCACACGCGACGCGACAAGTTAAACGACAAAAATTAACATCAAGCGTGGAAGAAACAAATCCAACCAAAACCTTAGAATGAACCTCTGACATAACGAAAACCGCCGACACGCGACGCGACAAATTAAACGACAAGAATTTTAAAAAATCAAGCGAGGAAGAAACGTAACGCAAAAATTCAACACCCTAGATCCCTAGAACGTACCGCACTGCTCTGCGACTAACACATAACGAAACCCGCCAACTCGTGACGCGACAAATTAAACGACAAAAAATAAAAATCAAGCGAGGAGGAAACAAATCCAACACCCAAAACCTTAGAATAAACCTGTGACATAACGAAAACCGCCGACACGCGACGCGACAAATTAAACGACAAAAATTTTTTTTTTAAAAATCCAGCGAGGAAGAAACGTAACAGAAGGCGCTGGAAGACGTCGGAGAGGGGGGCGGGGCGGTTTTGCAGCGGCGAGCGGCCCCATCAGATAGGCGCTGGGCGGCTTCCGCCCGGGGCTGCAGGAGGAAGAGCGCGCCCAGCCTGGGCTGCGCTGAGCGCGAGCTCTGTGCGCGCAGCAAAGGCCCCCTTGAGGCGCCCGCGTGCGCAGATTAGCATCGAGGCGGCGCGGGATTTATGGGCGACACACCGCTCCGCCCCGCCCCCCTCGCCGCCCCGCAACAATAATAATAACAACCCGCGCGGAGGGAGAAGGAACTCCAGGACGGATACTCGCGGCGCTTCACCACGGAGTTGAGTGGCGCCTAATCCTTTTCCCCAGCCCTTGCAACTCGACGTGTAGGTCGGCGGCGGATCTGACCGGGAGGTCCTACGTTCGAGTCCTGACGGCGGCAGGATTTTCGACATAGCTTTTCAGCTAGGTCGAATTCAGTCGCTGTCTGGAGGAGAATTCTAGCGGCCGGCTGCTCTGATCGGTAGTTTTCTGTGGTTTCTCCGATCAGCACCAGGCGAATGCCGGAGCAGTACCCTACCTAACGGGCCACGGACCGCGCGCGATCTTTCCTTCCTCTTCCCTGTCCTATCTTCTCCCCCTTACACACAGACTTACACTAACATGCACTACACTACCACATATTCCGGGAGACCGGGCGGGAGCTTAGAGCTTGTCCCGGCTGGGGCGGTGCCCCGTTGGTGGGAGAGTCCTGGTTAGGGGGAAACCCCACTAGCCGACGGTAGGTCGGCGCCGGATCTCGCCATCCAGCGGAGGAAGATCACCGCCATCTCTCGAGAAAAAACATGCACTACACTAACGGGACTAATGACCACAGTAGTTGACGCGCCCGGAAACACGAAAAATCAATCAATCAATCGGCAGCGGATCTCCGTCACTATGGGGAAAGTAAACCGCCACCTTCATGGATATAGTACACACTACACTTACGGGAATAATGACCAGAGGAGAGGCGTTCGAAATCAATAATTAATCGCTTACTCATAATTTTCCGCGAATCTTTACGTTAAACTTGAACATCATCAACTCGAAAAGCTGTAGTACTTTGCAATGGGGTATCATTTAAGACGTAAGTATCAATCACATTTCAGCAAGAAATTTATTACTCTGTAAATGTTGATTTCAAATTAAACAAGCATATGTTATTCGGATTTTGATCTTACATACACACGAACTGAAAAAAATAGGTTATTCAACACCTCCATTTCATAGTATTTCTTTTCCTTCACTTTCTTTGAAATTGCAAAATGACTATTATAATTCTTATTACAACCATTTTAGTGAGGATAAATATGATGATATGCCAACAAGGCATCAAATACAAGTCGGTGCCCGCCACAGATTTGATTTGGTGTATGCATGTTTGGTTACCAGAGAGATCTCATTGGTAGAATGTTCACAATCCGAAACCGATAATCCGCTCAACCGATGAAATTTATGCGCAATGTGCTGCTGAAATATCAAGAACTCCAATGATGAACGAGTAGCATTGCGCTATGTGCTACTACAGTTTATCCTTCTAGCAAACAACTGAGAAAATCCTTTTCCATTTATCCAATATTCTCACGGTGTTCCGTTTTAATAAAATAGGCTAGATATAAAATATTTTCAGTCCCTATGCTTTCACTTAGAATTAGTTCACTAACTCTCGTCTTCGAAAAATTGATATAATGGCACCCACACATATGTTTCTTTGTACTTTTTTACTTGTCTTCGGGGATCATTTGCCCTATAAGATAGATGAAAGTGGGTCCTATCGAGTTCTGAAGGTTCTGTGAAAGTGTAGGAGGTTCAAATAACAAGCTTTTATTTCTTAACATCGACCATAAAAAATATGGTTCTGGTACTTTTATACGCCATATGAACAAGGGGAAGAATATTTCACAGACAACAGAAGATTTATACGAAATCTACCACCCACATGAAAAAACTGTCATAAAATACGTAGCAAATAGAACAACTGAAGCTGGGTCTGTGAATTGAATGATCTTCATTAGAAAGTAGAATCTGAAAGAACATAGTATGGAAATTCCTATCTTAAGTAATAGGTAGAAATATAATAATATAAAATTTAATATTTCAGTTAAGAATTTCAAAGAAACTTTTTTTGGAGAAAATTACAAAAAGTCTTTCGTAGCCCGAAAAATACAAACAATTGTTATATTACAGAAAGAAAATAACAATAAGGGCGACCTTAGTAATCGGAAAATTACATATTATTCTTATATCACAGATAGAAAATAACAAAAAGGGCGATCTTCGTAGTCGTAAAATTACATATACATATGTTATATTACAGATAGAAAAGAACAAATCGGGTGATCTTCATAGTAGTAAAATTACATGCAAATGCTGTATCATAGATAGAAAAATAATAAAAGGGGCGATCTTCGTGGTCGCAGAATTACACACAATCGTTACATCCCAGATAGCTCCGTCGTGATCATTATTCACTTTTTTCCAAAACCCTGTAGTGCTGGATCCACCTTCACCGGCCCCTTTCTCGCGAGACAAGCCGAGCGGTGCGGGCGGGCCCTACCTTGCCGATCTCCTGCGAAGAGAGCAGCTGGTCGCGCGCCAGCTGCAGCTGGAAGATCATCTCGGAGAGACGGCGCTCCTTCTCGGCGATGCTGTCGGGCCCGGCCAGCGCGTGCGACAGCGCCGCGGCGCCGTCCATGGCCGCCAGCGCCGCCGCGGCCGCCGACGCCGCCGACGCCGCGTCGCCGCCCACGCCGCCGCCGCCGCCGGGCATCCCGCCTCCGCCGCCGCCGCCGCCGCTCAGGCTGCTGCGGAAGCACGCAACGGGGCACATGTTACACGGGCGGAAATGGTATTGGATCTAATGTACACTGTCAGAAATTACATTAAATTTAATGTAGATTTAATGTAAGACTACATGAATTTTAATGTATAAATTTTAAAAAATTAATGCTTAAATTAAAATTAATGTAGATTTAATGTACGACTGTTAACTTACTTGTGTATATTAAATTTAATTTGCGAACATGAAAATTACTTCAATGTCCTTTTACATTGAAATTAATTCAGAAATTTCTGACATTGTAGATTAATGTACTAATGCACATGGCACTTACGTACCTTGTACATAAAAAAGAGCTTAATATTTTTGTACATTAAATGAAATGCTATGTATGTATTTTATTGAATACTTTACTGCTATGTATGTATAATGCAACATGTATTAATGAACATGACAGTCACATACCTTGCACATTAAAAAGAGCTTAATATTTTTGTACATTAAATTTAATTCTTAAATTAAAACCACGTGTGCATTTAATGTTCTCTCGTTTCCCCCGCTTTGCATCATTCATATTAGATACTCTTAAACACCTGTCCATCAATTCTTTCCTTCTAGGTATGACCAAGAAGCTTTGACTATAGTGACCACTCACCATCAGACGACTCTCATTTTAAAGAAGTGGTCGAATAAAAACTGAATTTTAACGGAAGTACCAAGGATTGACGGGTAACCATGCATTAAAGTAGTGAGCAACCAACATTTATTTACTTAGTTTGTTACCTTTGGTCATGTCAGAGCAGTACAACAGATGATAATCACAAAATAAAATATTTATCATATAATTTTATTAATAAATTGAGATACCACTCACCGTGGGCCTCGAAATTGCGTTACCGTACTCATTATACGAACGTTATAATATAAGGTATATTATATGGACGTTAAAATGACACTAAAGAGTGTGATTTTGTGTGTAATTTTTGAATCATTGTTATCGAAATAGTCACGAACATTCAACATAAAACAAAATAAAATTATTTTCAGATAATTTTACAACTGAATAATATGTTAAATATATCATCACTTCCCTCATTGTTTTAAGACGCACTCACAAATTTGATAGGAAATCCTTTGAAACAGTGATGCGTTTTCATCGCAGATATTTCATCGTGAAGTATAGACTATGTACGTGCATGAGTATTCCTCCTGCAATTCTTCTTGTAATTAATGATGTGGTTATGGATGACGATTTATCTAACTTTGCATCAAAATGAGAACATAAAAACATATTATGTTTCATATGGATTCTCACAAGAATTTGAAGACACTGTTTAGAAGGGATGCATACTGTATTTTGAAGCGATGAATACGCAGGAAAAATCAATTACGAACAGACATCAACGACCAACAGATCCATCAGTTGGCAATAAAAACGTCATTAAAAGCTGGTTGAAGGTCGTCAGCGCGAGTAGAGTTGAACTAGACGAAAGGGAACGTGCCAGTGCATGTGGCGGGGGCTGCGAGAGTAATGCGGAGCGATGGGAGGGGGCGGGGCGGGGGGCGGTGCGCGGAGGGGTGGCGCGCGCAAGTGGGTCAGAGAGGGGAAGCGGAGTGCAGCGCGGGGCGGAGCCCAGGGGACGATAAATGTTGCAGCAGCATCTCCCCGGGGACGCGCATTCTTCAGCCCGCAGACGGCCACTCGCGCCCTTTGTCGCCCCCGTTGCATTATGCACTGCTCCGCGCGGCCCCGCCCCGCCCCGCCTCGGCACGCCCCTCCCCGCTCCGCCCCGCCACGAAACGTCACGCTCCGCCCCGCCCCGCCACGCCCCGTCTCACCCCTGCGACGCCACGCCCCGTCCCACCCCTGCGACGTCCTGCCCTGCCCTGCCCCGCCCCGCCCCGCCACGATCTGCCTCGTCACGACCCGCCACCCCCCGCCACGCCACGCCCCTCCCCGCTCCGCCCCGCCACGGCAATCACGCTCCCGCCCCGCCCCGCCACGCCCCGTCTCACCTACGACGCCCGCGCCCCCGTCCACCCACCGACGTCCTGCCCGCCCTGCCCCGCCCCGCCCCGCCCACGTCTGCCTCGTCACGACCCGCCACCCCCGCCGCCACGCCCCTCCCCGCTCCGCCCCGCCACGAAACGTCACGCTCGCCAGCTCCGTCCCACCCCTGCCACGCCACGCACCGCCACGCCCCGCAACACCGCCACGCCCCGCCGCGTCGCGCCGCCTCTCCCCGCTCCCGTCCCGCCACGAAACGTCACGCTCCGCCATGCTCCGCCACGCCCCGCCACGCCCGTCCCACCCCTGCCACGCTTCCACCCCCTGCCACGCCACGCCCCGCCACGCCCCGTCCCACCCCTGCCACGCTACACCCCGCCACGCCCCGCAACACCTCGCCACGCCCCGCCACGGCCGGCCCGCCCCAACCCGCCCAGCTCGGCTACGTACCGCACATCCAACGTTTCTCATCTCGCGTTCTACTCCGCACTCCCACGCCAACAGAAATCTGGATTATTGAATCCAAGATTTTTAATAACTTCTGACGTTTATTCAATATAAAGTTCTACACTAATAAATAAGTTTCTCTGATGATTCAATCTTTTTTCTGTTTTAATTAATGACTATTTATCACTATAATCAGTGGTTGATTTTAAAAAATTTAGGTCCCGGAACGAGCCCCAAATTAATTACTAATTTCATAGAAACGTACATATTTATAAAATAATTTAATAATTATTTCCGAGGTACCGGAACGCCGTTCCGTCGCGTTCCGTTATAAATTAAGCCCTGACTATAATAATTATATATTATAATAATATATTCTTTATAGTGATAATTTCTTAGAATTAGCTTTTTCTGAATAAATTATTCAACAACAATCAATGAGAAAATTATACACATGCAATAATCATAACACAAAAGCTGTATTTTCTTATTGCACGTTATACGTACTAGTACTTTGTATAATTCTTCAATTGTGTGTGGTTATTAAAGGCAATTTCCCAACCCAGTACTTCACAGTACTTCGTACTATAGTTACTCCCAAAACAGATCACAACGACTGTCCAGCGAGGGCACAGGCATTTTAAATGGGTGGCTTGGGGGTGTGGGTGCGTCGGCTTGAAGTGTTCGCGCCAGTAAAGGTGACGTGAGAGCGAGGGGAGGTGGGCGGCTGAGCGAAAGGGCAACAGGGAGTGAAGGGAAGGCGGGTGGGAAGGGGTGCACGTGTCAGATGGAAGGGGCGAGTGTGTGGTGTACGTGGCGACTCGGCCCGGGTCGTTGGGGGGTGGGGGCGTCTCTAGGCGAGGGCCTCTCGATGGCGTCCGGATGCGCGCGTGGTGCCGCAGCCTCGGACGCCGCACAAAGCCCCCATCTGTCAGGCCCCGATCGCCGGTTTGCGCTATTTCGTCTTGCGAGTTTTACGTGAGAAGCAGCTATCAGCCACCTCCCATCGACCCCGCGGTCTACCATGGAAGCAGAGCACACTAACATACACTCTCAGAAATGTCTGCATTACTTTTAATGTAAAGTACATGAAAGTAATCATCATGTATGTAAATTAAATATAATGTACACGTACAGAAACATTAATGTGCGTTTACATTAAATTTAATGTTCGTGAACAATTAAATTTAATGCAGGCAAGTAAGTTAAGTAGTAAGTTAAATATATAAATAGGTAGTCGTACATTAAATCTTCATTGATTTTAATTTACGCATTACATTTAATGTACAGATACATTTATCTCCCTTTAATGTACAAGGTACATTAAAATTCATGTACTGTCGTACATTAAATCTACATTAAACTGAATGTAATTTCTGACAGTGTACGGAGATAACAGCGCGGAAGACAAACTGGGAATTGAATGTTATGAATCAAAATTCACAAGTGTGTGTGTATGTCTAACTATACGTGTGTATGTGTGTGCGTGTTTGTACAAATGATGCTCAACAAGCACTAAAGCAAGAAATACATTCCCAGCTCTTTCCGATCACAAATATTACAATGCTGAGGCTATGACGTTTGAAGTTAAGTACTGCACTAATTGTTCTTTTCTGCCAGAAAAACAAGTTCATTAAATAAAATAGCATTAAACCAAAGAGCGAAAGGAAATACAAAAATATTAAATTAGAGCTTTATGCTAATTGAAGTTGGGTTAGACCAGTTACTAGACGAGAAAGGTGAGTTATGTCAAAAACATGGCTCGGCTGCATGGACGTCCCTGCGGTGAACCAAAAGCGATCAAAGCCATGTGTGGAGCAAAACACGGCAGAGGCAGGCGAGAGAAATGTATTGTCAATAGCAGTCTTCAGACGTCTTTTTTGTTCGAAGTCCTTTCCTTAAAGTTTTCAAAGACTCTCTGTTTGCAATGCCGTGTCCTTTAGAGACATCGTTCTTATGCAAATTGGATCGTTTTCCAAAATTCATTCTTCCGTGTGTGATTATGCAAAGGCAAAGTAAACTTCTTTATATGAGTACCTCATATATTCGGATGATTTGCATGGGAATGGCTGAAGTTGTCCCGCCTCTTGTTCGACAATTGTTTTTTAACCTTGAGGAGCTCTACACACCCCTTTACTTAAAAAACTGTATCCGTCAATACCCCATTAAAAGGTTTCCTTCTTCTGGCAACTATGTTTTTCATATAAAATATTAGTTATAAGCCCTACTTATATTCGTGGAAACATACTTTTCCTGATTAAAACTGCACTTTCTACTATAAACTGATTATTTTAATAATACACTTTGATTAATACTTTTTACGTTTCTTTGCTTTGAAACCTCGCATTTCAGAGTTCACACGCACGTATTTGGTTCTTATTGTTTTCTATTCGATTCCCAATGAGAGACCTTGATTGGTAGAGTTTACCTTCAATGTTGACGGTAACGGGACAGCTATCGGCATATTTTTCGATTTACCCTAGCTAGTCCTCTCAAGGCTTTTGGAGAAGATGTGATATTGCAAATTTGCATTCCCACGAACATCAGATAGAATATCATTCAGTTAGTCGAAAACAATCTTGCTGGTGGTTTTATTTCGCTTCGGAGTTGATCCATTAATGAGGTATTTTACAAGACTATTTAATTTTTGTTATAAAACTTCTAAAATATGCATGGTTGGACGTGTGAAGAGGGAGGAGAGAGGGTGGAGAGCGGCGTGCGAAGAGGGAGGAGAGAGGGAGGAGAGAGAGAGGAGAGAGATAAGAGAGAGGTAAGAGAGGAGAGAGATAAGAGAGAGGTAAGAGAGGAGAGAGATAAGAGAGAGGTAAGAGAAGAGAGAGGTAAGAGAGGAGAGAGATAAGAGAGAGGTAAGAGAGGAGAGAGATAAGAGAGAGGTAAGAGAGGAGAGAGATAAGAGAGAGGTAAGAGAGGAAAGAGATAAGAGAGAAGTAAGAGAGGGAGAAGAGAGAGACTAAAGAGGCAGAGAGAGACAGAGAGGGAGAGGGAAAGAAAGAAGAGCAAGGAAGAGAGGCATGCTGAGTGGGGCAAAAATTATGCATTAATTCAAAGGTGGAGCCAAGCAGAACTGAACTGGCATGGAGCATAGTGCGGATACGTGGGCGTGAAAAGGGGCCGAGTGAAGAGAAGAAGGTTCGGATGTGGTTGAATGCAAGAAGGAAGGCGAGTCACAGCCGGAAATGGTTTAGGTCAAATCGGAATGACGAGAAAGAAGGAAAACGTAACACGACGGAGACGCCTCGGAGATAAAACACACAAACACGTCAATGGGTGTACCAATGTGTGTATGTGTGTGTGTGTGTGTGTGTGTGTGTGTGTGAGAGAGAGAGAGAGAGAGAGTGCGTGTGTATATGTGTGAGTTCGTGCATATATGTATGTGTGTGTGTGTGTGTGTGTGTGAGAGAGAGAGAGAGAGGGAGAGAGAGAGAGAGAGAGAGAGAGAGAGAGAGAGAGAGAGAGAGAGAGAGTACCTTTTACGAGGGCAGGGGAATTTTTTTACGAGGGCGAGTGTACATGTGAGTGCGTGTTTAAGTGTGAGTGCGTGTGAATGTGTGTGCGGGCGTGTGTGAGCGTGCGTGTGCATAACGAGGGGAGACGCAGCGAATGGGCCGGTGAGGTGGAGGGAACCATCCAAGAAGAGGCAGGCTGACCGCGGCCGCGAGCCCTGACCGCAGAGCTGACCCACGCTCCGTTGTTTCCTATTCCGATAACGCTCGGCGGCGGCGGCGGCGGCGGCGGCGGCGGCGGCGGCAGCGGCGGCGGCGGCTGCGTAACGCAAGGCCCATTGTCTCCGTCGCGCAGACCTTGACGTCATGCCCCTGTCGGCTGCTCGGACGCTCGCGGATTATGCAAGAAGCTCCAGCAGCGTTCAACGAAGCCACGCCAAACCGCAGATTTTTTAAGTGGAGAAATGGAGAGAAGACTGACTAACATCCCAAGTACTTGTGACGATGAAAAAAGAACAGAATTGTAAAATGCAAAAATGTATCAATTCCTCCCAGTTTTCTTGTCGTATTCTGAATGTAAATACTATAATAACTGCTTTTATTTTATTTAAAAAAATGTGATGATGCTTAGTTAAATTAAGAATAATCCTTTCCTTTACATTTTTTTACAAAACCAATAAATAAGAAAAAGAAAATCATTTATCTCAAGCCACACATCACATCTGAATAAAATTAACTGAAAATGAATAACTAAAGTAATACATTCAATAGCAATAGAACTAACATCATAGTCAGCAAAGTAAATCTTAAACAGTAGAATAAAAACTCGTGTGGAACTTCATTTATAAGAAGGGTATTCATCTTTCTAATTAATTTACTGACCACACAAGCTATCACTACGAAACGCGTTAAACAGAACACTGTACGAATGTACATTCGACATGCCTATCGCATTGAGTCATCTGGTTTTCCAACAGTCTTTTTTGTAACAAACTGAATGGCAAGTGTAACAAACTGTAATTATGATACTTTCTAAGAATTCCCGCAAGAGCCTCTCAGACGTCACGTATCAAAGATTCAGGGCGGCGCTGGTGAGGGGGGTGGGGGAGGGGAAGGGGGGGAGGGGGGAGCACCGAATGCGGCGTAAGCGAGCGCTACGCCGCGCAACGAGACAATGAGCGCTTCTGATACGGAGGAGGATGAGAAGAGGAGGTCGGCCGCGATGACGCGTCTGGGACGACCTCGCCGCCCCGCCCCGCCCCGCCCCCTCTCCCGCGGGTGGCGTACAATGGAGCCCAGACGGGTGTTGGAGCCTCCGAGGCAGTGGCGGAGATGGAGATGGAGGCGGAGGTGGAAGCGACGGTGACGGGCCAGTGGCGTAACAGCAGCAGAGGGGGTGATGTCGGTGGCGGCGGAGAGGTATCCATAGTTACAAGCAACTGTACCGGGCCAACGGGCACCGGCAGAGATGGAGATGACTGCGAAATGTTTTAATGAAGGGGAGTGGGCGCTGGGCGATTTCAGCGACAGCGTTAGTGGTGACGGTGGTGGTGATGGTTGTCGTGCTGCTGGTGTGATGATGGTGGTGGCACTGGCGGTGGCGATGGCTGTGGCGGGTGATGGTGATGATGGCGTAATGGTGGTGGTGGTGGAGGTGGTGGTGACGATGACGGTGGCGATAGCTTTGGCTGTGGCTGTGGCGGTGGCGGTGGCGGAGGCAGTGGCAGTGGCGGTGGCGGTGGCGGTGGCGGTGGCGGTGGTAGTGGCAGTGGCAGTGGCAGCGGCAGTGGCGGGGGCGGGGGCGGGGGCGGGGGCGGTGGTAGTGGCAGCGGCAGCGGCGGTGGCGGTGGCGGTGGCGGTGGCGGTGACGGTGACGGTGGCGGTGGCAGTGGCGGTGGCGGCGGCGGCGGAGGAGGAGGCGGCGGCGGAGGAGGTGGAGGCGGTGGTGGTGACGATGGCGGTGGCAGTGGCGGTTGCGGTGATAGTGATGACGACGGCTAAGGCTGCAGCGGCGGCGGTTGAGGCAGCTGCCAGTGGACGGTAGTGGGCGGCGGCGGCGGCGGTTGCGGTAGCAGTAGCGTTGGCGGTAGTGGTCGCGGCAGGCAGCGGATGGGGGCTGGTAGACGGCGTGCGGCAAGAGGTGGATAGTGGATAGTGGGCGGCGGGAGGCGGGCAACAGCCGCAAGGAAGAGCAGCGCGAGGCAAAAAGCGCTCTCCAGATTGCTGCATCTCGCCCTATTTGTTCCAATTACGGAGGCGTGCGCCCGCCGCGCCGGACGTCGCGAACACAATGGACGCACTCATCTATCCGCCAGTAGGACGCGCCGGCGGCGGCGGCGCTGGCGCCGGCGGACGCGAAAGGAGACAAGGTACTCCTCCGCCTGCCTCACAGCGACTGAAGCGCTTTGACGCGGAGGATTCGGATCGTCATTCACCGGACCTTTCGAACAATACTGTTTTATTAATCATACACAATATTCTGTGCTCGTATTTTTTCCTCTGTTCTGCGTATGACGGTAATTCGAGAACCGTTGCGAAGACAATAAATCGCGAAATGGATAAAAATAAATATACTGTTATTAAAAAATATGGTGGGACTATTGAACTCAATAAAGAAGTGAGGACTTTGTTAATGAAGGTAATGATGCTGTTGGTCCGTGACGAATTCATACACTGGTCGATGATTGCGCTGAAAAAAATGCACTAAACGTATGTTTTTGTGAGGAAAGAGCATAAGACGAATATATACGAGAAATAATAAATGTAGCATTATTCTCAAGAAATCTATAGGGTAACCAAAACTATCCTATCTCTATATGAAATTGAATGACTGAATTCAGTGTCAACAAAAATCATAATTAATGTTAATCTTTCTGAGAAACGGCTATCATATCTGAAAAACACTTAGAATCTAATCGACTTGACGCATAAAAAATTGTTCACTATCGAGTATTTTTACTTCTTTTCATAGCTAGTGGTTAAACATTTCTATTCAATTACCCTCCTCACATTTATCGAACTGTATTCTCACTCGATCCTCATTCCTGCGTTCACTTGACAGACATTCACCTCGCAAGCCTCGAGGAAAAACAAGAAGCAGGCGGAGGGTCGAACGCGCGGGTGGCCGCCGGGACATTTAATTACGCGGAGGCGGTCGCTCGAGATTTATACAACGTTCATAAGGCGCACGATAAGCCGTCGGCGATATCGCGTCCCAAGGCGATGGCTGGAACGACATGGTGAGGGGCGCCGAGATTGCGTTGGGGGCTCAATCGGAAGAGCAGGAAGAAAGAAGAAAAAGAAGAAAAAAAAAAAAGAAGAAAAAAAAAAGAAAAAAAAGAAAAAAAAGAAAAAAAAAAGAAAAAAAATGGAACAGGAAGATTGAAGAAGACAATTGAGGAGCAACTAATCGAAACACACATTGCCAACTGGTGGGAAAAAATTGAGTTTGATATGAGATCCTGTAGTTTTTAAAACGATCTACACACTCCTGCTTTCAGTTTTCTTCGAAATGCATTTTAACACATTAATTTTTAAGCGCGTTTTGAAGAAATCTGAAAGCAGAAGCGTGTATATCGTATAAAAACTGCACGATTTCATATCAAACTCAATTTTTTTCGAATCGACATTGAACGTTTTGATTAGTTGCTCCTGAATTGTGTGGTTGATGCGTCAATAACTATATAGGAGAGATATTGTTCGGAATTAGCAACTGAACTTGAGAATTCTTAATTTAGTTGAAGAGTTTTTTGGGATACATTACGGTTGCTACAGTTTTGTGTGACTGCGTTGTGAATTCTGAAATGTCAAGAAATTGAGTGCCATTGGGAGCGATTTAGGAGGAATGTTTAAAATTGAAGGGGTCAGGGAAGTGTGTTAACCCACATGTCAATAATTTTGTCAACCAGAGGAAAAATGAAGATTTTATTGAACGAGATGTGTCTTTTTACTTTCTCGCAACACAATAGGGAGAAAGTTATGCATTGCTGCAAGAAAAAATCGCGAATTTTTGGCGGAAAAACTAATTACAGGGCCCTGCTAACGAAAAAGGGGACACATACAGTAGCTTAATTTAGAAACAAAATCCTCTAACACGGGGTGTAGCCAGAATCCATGTTTTGTGGGTTCTTGACACCGAAAAATCGAATGACGGCAAAACCTCTGTTTGTCCGTCCGTCCGTCAGTGAATAAAGCTAGCGGCTTTCTCCAAACTCGTTATTCCCCAATCGATCTGGCTGATGTCGCGGCCCTTTGAATTTGAAATCGATATTTTAATTCTGTACTTTACAAGGAGCCCCGGGAAAATTTTCAAAATATTAAAAAAAATGGGTCCATTGTCTTTGATTAAATTTTGTTGTTGGATAGTGTAAAGAACGCTTAAGAGAATGATGAAGGTCTCATTTTCGTTGCAAACTAATTTTTCAAAAAACAGCAAAAATTCAAATTATTTCAGCGTCTTTCTAATACTACAAATATACAGATAGAGAGTTTTTTCCTTAATGATATCTGTTCCTTACGGGAGATTTTAAAATAAGTCATGTACAATTTTTTGAGAAATTGCGTACTTTTCGCGTAATTTTGCGTGAAAGTACGGGCGAGAAAGTACGTGCTGTTTTAGCACAAGTAGTTTTCTATGAACACTTCTGGCTGGTTTCTACATACACACTGCAGTTCTACGAACACGTTTGTTCAGCATTTCGATCATAATGTTTGTTTTTAGGACATTCTTTTCGGATGAATGCATTGAATGAGGGTTAGCGCTATCATCTCCCGAACCCACCAATGTTACAAATGCTGTCCCAGGTGACATTACTGCCCAGTCGTCTTCGTTGATTGATTGATTGATGTTTTCGTGTTTCCGGGCGCGTCAACTACTTCGGTCATTAGTCCCGTTAGTGTAGTGCATGTTTTTTCTCGAGAGATGGCGGTGATCTTCCCTCGCTGTATGGCGAGATCTGGCGCCGACCTACCGTCGGCTAGTGGGGTTTCCCCCTAACCAGGACTCTCCCACCAGCGGGGCACCGCCCCAGTCGGGACAAGCTCTAAGCTCCCGACCGGTCTCCCGGAATATGTGGTAGCGTAGTGCATGTTAGTGTAAGTGTGTGTGTAAAGGGAGAGGATAGGACAAGGAAGAGGAAGGACAGATCGCGCGCGGTCCGTGGCCCGTTTTGTAGGGTACTGATCCGGCATTCGCCTGGTGTTGATCGGAGAAACCACGGAAAACTACCGATCAGAACAGCCGGCCGCTGGAATTCTCTTCCAGACAGCAACTGAATTCGACCTAGCTGAAAAGCTAGTGTCGAAAATCCTGCCGCCGTCAGGAGCCAGTCGTCTTCGTATTCTCCATTCCTCACGCACAGCTCAAGAAGAAACTGTTCCGCTTCTTGAGAAAGCGATCCAGTCTTATGTGCGCGGTCAGCGGGAGGTCGTTCGGGGGGGAGACGCGTCTTCGGGGGCGCAGAATCGGATGCGATGGCGGCACCTGCGCCCGGCTGTGTCCAGCTGCGGCGCCCTCTCGGGAAGCCATTGTTGCATAATTGACGCGCGCGCGGACCGCTCCACCGACCGGCTGGGCTCGGTCTTCTCGGTCGCTCGCCACCCCCACTTCACACGAGCCTCGTCCGCGCCGGCCAACGCGACAGGAAGCCGCGATCTCTGGTTTTCACACAACGCTTTCTCCAAAGCACGAGGTGATCTAGCTACATTGAACTTTTATATTTTTATCTTATTATATTATATTACATCATATCATTTGACTTAAAGCGGGAGCGGGAGCTCAGTGCATCAACTCATGTCACTGCAGCGCCTCTGACCGGGAGGTCCTAGGTTCGAGTCCTGATGGCGGCATGAGTTTCTACACTAGCTTTTCAGCTAGGTCGAATTCAGTCGCTGCCTGGAGGAGAATTCTAGCGGCCGGTTGCTCTGATCGGTAGTTTTCCGTGGTTTCTCCGATCACCACCAGGCGAATGCCGGGGCAGTACCCTACCAAACGGGCCACGGACCGCGCGATCTTTCCTTCCTCTCCCCTTACACACACACTTACACTAACATGCACTACACTACCACATACTCCTGGAGACCGGTCGGGAGCTTAGAGCTTGTCCCGGCTGGGCGGTGCCCTGCTAGTGGGAGCGTCCTGGTTAGGGGGAAACCCCACCAGCCGACGGTAGGTCGGCGCCGTATCTCACCATCCAGCGGGGGAAGATCACCGCCATCTCCCGAGGAAACAATATGCACAACACTAACGGGACTAATGACCTAAGCTGTAGATGCGCCCGGCATCACTAATCAACCAACCGATCGAAATTTAAATAGAAGCTACGTGCGCCACAAGGAGTTGCGCCTCACAGTCATTTTTCCAGCCTCCCGTTGACAATCGCGGGCGCAAGAGGGCGCGGGGGGGCGGCGGCGGACGAGCGGCGGCGACGGCGGCGGAGATCCGTTGGCATCGGGAGGGACGATTAATCACGTCGGGATTTCCGCGCGCACAATACGCGCTCGGCAGCGTTTTACCGGCGCGGAAAGGAGCAAAGCTCCTGTTCCCGCGCCCCGCGCGCCCCTCCCGCTGCCGCTCGCCTTTCAGCCGCTTGTTCCACTAAAGTACACACCAAAAGACAGCGGCGGCGCGCCTGAAAGGGGTGCCTGCCTGCCGTGCGGGAGCGCTACCTGCGTCGAACCGCGGATTCCGGAGATTAATGTCACCCGAGCGGACGGGATGGGGCGTGGCGAGGCGTGGCGTGGGGGGAGTGGGACGTGGCGTTGCGTGGCGGGGTGGGACGAGGCTTGGTGTGATTGGGCGGGGAGGGGCGGGGAGATGCGGGGTGGCATGGGACGGGACAGGACGAGGCTTGGTGGGATGGGGCGGCGCGTGTCGGGGCAGGACGAGGCTTGGTGTGATTGGGCGGGGCGGGGCGGGGAGGGGCGGGGCGGGGCGGGGCGAGGCGGTGTGGCACGGGACGGGACAGGACAAGGCTTGGTGGGGCGAGGCGGGGCAATACGGGACGTGGCGTGGCGGGGCGGGAAGAGGGTTGCTATGATTGGGCGGGGAGTGGCGGGGCGGCACGGGACGGGACGAGGCTTGGTGAGGTGGAACAGGGCGGGGCGTGACGGGGCGGGACGTGGCGGGGCAGGACGAGGCGGGGTGGGACGTGGCGGGGCGGAACGTGGCGAGGCGGAACGTGGCGGGGCGGAACGTGGCGGGGCGGGACTACGCTTGCTGGGGTTGGGCGTGGCGGGGCGGGGCGGGGCGGGGCGGGGCGGGGCGGGGCGGGGCGGGGCGTGGCGGGGCGGGGCGGGGCTGCGCGGCGCAGAGCGGCGGAACGCGGGGGATGCTGCGTCGCGCAGAGGGGGCGGCGGTCCCTTGATCACCCCAGGGGGGAGGGGTCGTGTGCGGGTGGAGTGCCCATTAGCCCATCGCTTCTGCGTCGATGAGCTGCCCACTCTAGGGCACCCGACTGGCTCGCGGAGGGGATTGATTTAGGGCGCTTGTTCCTTGTACCTTCTCACGCGTTCATGTACACGTAAATTAAGGAAATTCAATGGTGTTTCGACCTGCAATTCAGTAGGCCAAAATAACATCTTTTCAGGGGACAATACTTTGCAAGTGTCTTAACAAAGAAAGACTATTTAGTTCAACGGAAAATCCTGTTTATAGTAATGTTTGATGATAATGATTAATGTATCAAATTAAAATGAAATATTACCACAAAGAGGTGAAATTTAATATGAAAATATTCAAAGTGGTTAATATGTGAGTATGACTGTCATAAAAAACTTTTGAGTATAAGTATGAACATGACCAGATGACCACAGATTTTCCTGGTAGTATCACATCCTCGTAAACAAATAATATTAACATGAGTTCCTCACGACGGAAAAGAATTTGAGGAGCTAACGAAGTAGTGTTGAAGTACGAGCAACACACCCGGAATATGCACAAACGAAAATCATTTGATACTTAAACGTTCTACACAAAAAATAAGGTTGAATAGCTAAGCTACGAACCTTTTAAAAGAACATTAGAGGGATTTCAGAAAAGGGACAGAAAATAGCTGCGTAAATGTTGGATAAGTGGAATCATTTATACGAATGTGACGTTAATTCAGAAAAGCAAAGGGGCTTCAAATAAAGAAATAGTACACGTGTTCCCAAACACACTTACGTTTCCGTTTCACAACGACGAACAAATATTCCTTAAAAGCAAACGGCAAAAAATCTGGACAAAGGCGGAGTTACCGATGCCGCATTGTGGAGAAATAAGATGACTAGTCGCAGAAAGATTGTGACGTCAAGGAAAATGCATAGACAAGAAATGTATCTCACTTCAAGCGCAATGACATAAGCAGAAATTTCTCCTCTGCCGCCTAGAGTCATCGACAACTTCCTATTGTGAAATATCTCAGAGAAGAAGATTCAGTGTACCTACGAACTTGACATCTAAGACTTCGGAAAAGGGAATATTATTTCCGATTTACGACAATCAAGTTCACAAGTGATCTAAACTCAGACACACATATCTTCTAGATAATTACGCACGACCCGTTTCTGAAGATATATTGATATTTGTCATTAAAAAATACAATAGTCTAGCATAGATAATATCTCTCTGAATTCTTTAATTTCAATTTCAATATTTGTTTAGTCACCACGAGTTACATGTTTTTATATGTCTCCAACCAGAAATATCTTTTCATTTAACGAATAATAAAAAAATAGAAAATAGTTTATTATCTCGTCAACACATTTGAACTGAAGCTGATTACTTCAGTCGTAAATAGGGTCAATGCAAAATGATGGTTAAAATTAATCCTTTTTATTTTTTCAAATACATACGAAATAACTCATCCACATCATCGTTGTAGTAATATATTTAAGCTTTGGTTAATTGTTTTAGATATGGCGCAAATATAAAATTAATACGACAATCTCGTTACATAGATCGCTATTTCGATGCCCAATAAACCACGAATGAACTATAACATAACCTTTGATTTTAACGTAGCTTTCAGTTATTTTCAATATTTGTCGCATTTTGGAACTCTGTTGGACATAATTGCACTCGTGGAACAGTCCTATTAAATATGACTCGTGCTTTGGAAATTCTCAGATAAATCCCCTTCTCGCTTCGTGAGTCGGGGATTTATCGACAATTTCCAAAGTACTCGTGATAGCACCTATGAAAATTTCAAAGGAAAAAAACCTAATATATCACCTATATTATAGGTATTATATAATACCCATAAAATAACCTAAAATATTACCAAAAAAAATTCAATAGAAGAACTTGGCATCTGTCCGAGTGTAGTAGTGTAGTGTGAGTAGCGCGTGGAAGGCCTGGTGGAGCTTACTTGTGCTTGCTGGTGGGCGTGCTGCAGGGCGTGGGCCGCTTGTCCTCGCGCACGTCCCGGATGTGCATCTTGGAGGTGAGCCGCTTGAGCACGTCGTCCATGGTGCGCTTGACCGGGTGCGAGCTGCTGTTGGTGTTGTTGTTGTGGGTGCTGCTGTTGTTGTTGTTGTGGTGCAGGTGGTGCAGCTGCGGGGGCTTGAGGTCGAGCGTGGGCGAGCCGCACTCGGACGAGCCGCGCCGGCGCCGCTGCTGCTCGGCGTGGGCGGCGGCCGCCGCTGCCGCCGCGGCCGCCGCCGCCGCCGCCGCCGCCGCCAGCTCCTGCTGGTGCTGCAGGTGCGCCAGCAGCGCCGGCGGGTGGCCCAGGAGGTGCGCCGGCGCGCCGTGCAGCTCGCTCACCAGGCGCTGCTTCTTGTTGGGCGGGGACGGCTCGCCGGGGACCAGGCCCGCCGCCGCCGCCGCGGCCACCGCCGCCGCGTCGTCCGCCAACGCCGACGAGTAGTCGGGCTCCGAGTCGCTGACGGAGGCGGAGGACGACGACGAGTCGGACGTCTTGAAGAAGGCGGCGGCGCCGGGCTGCGAGGCGGCGGGCGAGGCGGCGGGCGCGGAGGCGGCGGGCGACGCGGCCGCCGACATGTCAGGGGGCGTGGCGCGGCGCGGCGGCGCCTGCAGCTGCAGAGGCGGCGCCGCCACCGACGCCTGCATCTGGTCGTCGCCGGCCGACGCCGCCCCGGCGCCGCCGCCCGCGCCGCTCCCGCTCCCGCAGCTGGCCCCGCTCACGCTGCAGTCGTCGGCGTCGTCGGCCGCGTCGGCGCCCATCGTCGCGGCGTCGTCCTCGGCGGCCGGGGCGCCCTCCTGCAGCTTCGTCGGCGGCGACTTCCGCTTCGAAGACATGGCGCTGCGGCAAACACGACATGCAAATCAGTACAGTGCTATCGGGGAGCATGCGAGGCCTCCCCTATCCAGCCCTACATCCCTTACTCCCGTGAGGAGAATGAATGTGAAGTTTTTATATGTTGTAAATCACGACCACGTGTTGACAATATTTATATGTAGATAATGAGATTTTGAACAGCTAAAAGAAAAGCACGTTATTTTACCAACGTTTCGGAATGAAGTATTAAACAACTCAGTTTACAACCAAATATTCGCACACAGTTATAAAACAATACACACCTTAAAAATGAAAAACAGATAGTTGAATATTTAGAATAAATATTACATTTTTATATATTTACTTCTATGACGACTATCATATCTTATCTACATATAAATCCTGTTACAAGTGTTGGTAACTATATATTTCTTACGAGTAAATCTTCCTGCACAGACTTGTCTCTCACAAATGAAAAATAATAAAAATACCCTTAAAAAGTGGCCAATAAATGCTCAAAGGCGTCTTATTTATTGTGAAAAATTACGTATAGAATTTTCAGACGTGTAGCTTTGTTGTTCCCTAAAGGTAACGAATTTTTTGACTGGTCCCTTTCAGCAAATGATAGTTCATATTGTGCAGAACAAACAACTGTTGATATTTTACACTCGAAATGACTCATCCTGTTCGCAACTTCATACAACGTGAATCAACCTGCGATACGGGTATTTCTCGCGAAGGAAATACGTACTGTTATATATCCACTGGAACACGGGTCAGAAAATGTATTTTCGGCTTTCTAGATCAGAACACTTCCAC
This sequence comes from Teleogryllus occipitalis, assembly GCA_011170035.1. NCBI lineage: Eukaryota > Metazoa > Arthropoda > Insecta > Orthoptera > Gryllidae > Teleogryllus > Teleogryllus occipitalis. Next base: position 103,577 of record BLKR01001552.1, read on the forward strand.
ACTGTGTCTGCCAACCGCGCGCGCAGATAAAACAAACCGCGTCATAATTTTATTGTCGGAACATATACAATACGCCGCAGGATGCTTATGTTATTTCTTTCCCGCTTTCCGCAGTCTCCCTCCAGCAAACTTAAATCAATTTTCTGGATACGTTTTCCCTACCCGTTTTTTTCTTTCTTCCTTTTTTTTCCTCTCGCGAACTCACGCGAGAGAAAAAACAACACACACGCGCGCGCGGCCACGTAGCGAGGTGGTCTGGCGAGGCGCCGCGCGCAACTTTGTTATAACTGCTTTTTCATAAAGCGCAGTTTACACCCCGCGAACGGACGCTTCAAACCGCCACGCGCTGTTGCGGCGGCCCGGAACTGCCACCCCAGCCTTGCGCAGAGCCGTTCTGGGAACTGCGAACCGGCCCAGGGGAGAGACGGGGCGGCGCAGAAACCGTCTGGAGTGGCCACGCGATTTGGAGACAGAATTATTAATATGATTATTATGAGGTAGTTAACTAAGAAGATTAAGTTATACAGTGAAGTGAGGTGTAGTGCAGTGTAGAGCAGAAAAATAATGAAGGAAATGTTTTTAGTGTTATAGTGAAGTGAAGGATAGTGCAGTGCGTTCTTTATTGTATAAACACTCAGTGCGGCTGTAGATAATAGACGTTTCTTTTCTTTTTCATGAAATTTAATGTTTTAAGAACCATAAGTTTTTATACTATTATTACTGTTATTGTTATTATTATCATTTTAGCATTATTATTACCATTATTATATTATTTGCATGACATCTATTATCTTATTTATGTAATTAACTGCCACCGGGTTACACCCAATTGCAGTTTAAATAAATTTATCTTATCTTAGAACACGATAAACGTCTTGACAATGAATGAATGCCTTATTTTACGTGGCGAGACTCAGGCCGTGAGGCCTTCTCTTCCGTCTGACCACGCAAATTTCGTTACGCTCCTTTCGCCTACTAGGGGAGAAAGAAGGTATGACTTGGGCGACGAAATAGGCAATTTTAATTTAGCTCAAAGGCTTCATTTAGGCTTGAGGATCTTTTACATGCAGTAAATCTACTAACATGGGACAGCCGGCTTTACTTCCCCTCCGAAGGAAGGCGTACGAAGGATTTTTTCGCCCTTAAAAATCCACGGCTTCGATCGGGTTCCAACCCACGAACTTGGGTGTAACAGCCCGATACGCTAACCGTTACAATGTCGCAAACAATGCCGTAGCCGACAATGATAGACTAAGAGAGAAACGCAAGGATGGGGAAATGTTGACCAATGCAGTGAGAGGAAACATCGTAACGTTGGTTCATATCAAATACTAGATAATTTCCTAAAGAGCTAGACCTACCACTTATCACTCACATCGTCCATATCTCGAATAATTTCTATTGAACTATAAACTCAATATCTCAAACCATCCACTAAAACCTAGCATTAATCAGCTATGTCCCTACCCGCATTAAAAACAGAAGAAATATCCCTCATTAGAAATATTCAATATTTTTTCAAGTAGTAACTAATCTAGCAGGTACTCTACGAGTTTCCTACACCATTGTGTGGTATTAAATGAAGTAGAATTAATTATGAAGTTAGAATAAGAAAATTTTACAAGTCAACGTAATACATTGAATGAAATGTACGTACCGAAGTATGTATACGTCAACAATACTTGTAAATAAACAAATTTGAAAAACGCAGCTAGAGTTCGGATGGGTAAGGTGCCCGGCCGTGGGGACGGTTGGGGGGGGGGGGCAGCAAAGTGCCCGAGAGAGAGGCTGCTCCCGTTCACACGCGCAGATGTTTATACTTTTGGGTTTTGAGAAGCCGAGAGTGCGTTGTGAGCTCGCGCGCAAAACGGCTTCTGTCGAAATACTTCACCTACGTGAGAATGAAGCGACGGCACGGAAGCTGCGGTCGAAAGCCGATAGCCCCTCCTTGCTGGTCCTTCGCGACGGCACTGTGATCCCAACGGCAACCGTCAACGTTTCAAAACGTCTGTATCTTGACTGATTTGTGAAATATCAGACATTCAATGTCAATCGACGTGTGTAGTAATAACTGACAGCCTTCAAGAAACCAAATTTCGAAAACAGTTTGATTTGTAATAAGATACAAATATCAAAATTTGATAAACAGAAACTTTATGAACTGATGAGGCATGTGTTCATGATGGAAATAGATATTTGTGTTCCGAGGCAGCCGTTTTAATAAGAACGAATGACAACAGTATCTAAATAGTAGTACTGAATATATTGGTAACTATTTTTCACGTTTTAATCGACATGAAAGGGGAACACATGTCTAACTTGAAATTAACAAGAGATACGGAATAAACTTATGGACTTGAGTAAATTGAATATCTTTATAGTTCTATCTTGTCACAAATTTCTAATTTTTTAGATAACGTTCTTTCTCTACAGATATATACCAACCAAGATTCAAACATAAATTTTGTACAGGTTTCTTTCGTATGTTAGACGAATATATCTCGTTCTTAATAACTTACTCTTATGCAGTTAAAAATATGACTCTTTAATTACAAATATATAGAAGTAGAATATTGCCTCAAAGAACAATTATTTTAAAATGACGATAGTAAGTACGACAATAAGATATTCTGAAATTATTTTAGATGATATTAGACAACGATTGTTGAAATTGTACCGAAAACAAATATTGACAACTAAGATTTTCACAATTTTTTGTGTCCTTTTTTAAGCAAATCACACACTGATGTTCCAGATGTAAACATACATATGAATCTCTCGGCTCTTTAGGTCTGGGACATAATGATAAGAGAATATTTTATGTGAATAAATAAATTACATGAGTAATGTTTTTAGCATATTACCATGTGCCACTTAGAATTTCTTAGTAGTTTTTTTGTTTTGTTTTGCAATGCGATTCTGTGAAAAGGGACACTCAGTAAGAATACTACGGAGTCGCGGTGACTCAAGGGGTAGGGCTTCCTGACCTGAAGAACACAGGTTCGTGTCCTGTCATAAGTTGCGATTTTTATTAGGGGATTTCCATTCAGGGCTGCTCTAAGGTCACTGAGGGCTGATCACGTAGCTAACGACATTTACGGTCACAAGGTACGTTTAGAAGAACTTGAGCAGTTACGACATTGTGTTATGACTTAAAACAAAAGATGAATTTTAAGCGTCGATAAAAGAAGTTGCATAATATATCAAAGAGTATAGGCAAGTGGTGAGACATTGGAACCACGGAAGGAGTCAAGAGTAAACACATCTCCATTAAGCAAAAAGTTTTAGATTTTGTGGTCCTGCATGATGAGTATGCAGACTGAGATTTTGAATTGGCTTTTTTTGAGAATATAGGGAATATCTAATAACAGCATCTGTTATGAACGTAAGAAATAAGCTAACATGAACATATGAATTCAACTTCTTTTTCGCGAATTTCTTACCTGCCACCTTTCCAACATTTTCCATTTTAATTCTCGCCAGAATTTTGGAGTTGGTAAGGAATAATTGTATTAGTCTCACACTCGAGAATCAAATTATTAGAGTTGAAAACTGCACCTATTTCTGTTGTTAGGCGGTGATTGTGCCGTAGAGACCCCCACAGGGGTGCACTATTTATGACGATATAAGGTCGTGCCTTAGGCCTCAGGTAAAACGTTAAACTTTAAAGTCCGTCACGTGCGTTACGTCCGTAAAGTTCGTCAAGTCCGTAAAGTCACGTGCGTTATGTCCGTAAGTCCGTAAAGTCACGTGCGTTAAGTCCATAAAGTCACGTGCGTAAAGTCCGTAAAGTCACGTGCGTAAAGTCCGTCACGTCCGTAAAGTCATGTGCGTTACGTCCGTAAAGTCCGTCACGTCCGTTAGTGCATAACGTCGCAACCTTACGCATGACAATAAAAATCCCGAATGTCACCAGGATATAACGGTAAACCTCTAATCCCGAGCACTTCAATTACAGCCCGTTGACCAGAAACACGGCGCGCGCGCCATACAGCACGGCGCGACACCCGCCTCCCCACGCCCGTCTAAGAAGCCCCGCGCGACAGGTGGGGGGGGGGGGAGCGACCGGACGGCAGGGAAGGGCAGGCGACCGCGCAATCACGCACGCACGTCTTAAGGGCTTAAGGGCGCGCGGCGGAGGTGAAGGGCGGCGTCTGCGAGGCCGGACGTCGTCGGAGGCGGCGGAAATGGCCGAGGGGCGACGCCCGCGGGCGGCAATCAGCGGCGCCCTCCTCAAGACCGCCCGCCCCCGCCCCCGCCCCCGCCCCGCCCCGCCCACGCCGTCTGCGTCCTCGCGGCCCGCTCATTTCCGCCCGCAAATCGGCCATCTAATTTCATTAGCGCCCGCGAGCAGATGGGCCGATATCCGAGCGACGCCCAAAAATGCGGCTAATTGCGCGTCCCGAAATAGCGCCCAGGAAGCGAAAGCGCCCGCCGCCAAGCACACGGGCCGCGGCGGGCGACGAGGGGCGGGGTGCCGGACCGCCTCACCAACCCCGCGTTCAGGACATTTGGGTGAATTCTGCAAAGGAGATGAGGGAGGGAGACTAATTTCTGCACCGACTCTCACACGTGCGGAAAGACCGGTTGGGAGCTTACTGCTTGCCCCGGCTGGGGCGATACCTGGTTGAGGGACTGGAGGTCGATGGCGGATCTGACCATCCAGCGGGGGATGATCACCGCCACCTCCCGAAATAAAACATGCAGGAGGAGCATCTTGTTAGGAGGGACTGAGAAACTACAGGAGTTTGCTTCAAAAGAATCGCTTTGCTGCGGTCGTGCACTGGCCGAATTGAGCAGTCATAGATGTAAGATTCCGATCAAGACTAATACTCGACTGTGTTTCAGTAGATATTTTTGACCAAAATTATTAAATAGCCAATTAATCAGTGTTCAACAACAATATAAGTCATGTTGATGAGTTGATCGAGAACCATTATTGGGAATAAAGGAAAAAGTAAATAATTTGGAATTGTTCAATGCAATTCGAAATAATTCATTCGTTTCAATTATTCAATTTTATTTATTTTGGGGCAGGAATTATCCTCGACGAACAATAGCATGAACAACGAATAACATTTCAATTTAATAACATTATAACAAAAAAAATAGGTTCATTGAAATTCTAATGTCCTTGGTGCAATTTATTTTCTAATATGTACAAGCGAGTAAAAAAGTGATAAAATGCTTGCATGAAGTTGTTAAATGCTAGCTGTCATACCATCTGAATTATATTATAATTGTTATAATTGATTATTATAGTCGTTGAACTGTCGTTCAACTTTTGCGAGCGAGCCCCACTTTCGGATTTCGACACCACATACATATACGCACACTGTGCCAGAAGCTGCATTCGCTTGCAGGCGCGAACTATGGAGTAGAAGAGAAAGATCGCATCGTCACGTTGGTGCCGGCTTCAACGGGGAGGGGGAAGGAGGAGGGAAGATTGGGAAGCGGGAGTGTGAGTGTGAGTGGGAGTGGGAGGTGAGGGGAGAGGAGGGCAGTCGCGGCCGGGCGCTTGGTGTGTGGCGGGGAGGGGGAGGGTCGGAGGCCGTGATTACTCACGCGTGGTCGCCCAGAGGGCAGCACGCGGCCGCGCTACTGTCTGCAGTCACCGTCGACCACCGCCTAACCACCGCCTAGTGCCTCGTCAAGGGGCAGCAAACGTGCTGTTGCAAGGCACTATTACGTGCATTTAAAGGACCTCAAACGACTGTTCCGTCTCGTGTAAGTTTTTGCCCACCTCTATGGAAAAATCTAGATCAGACTACTTTATTCACACAACCTTGATTTTCAAAATGTATAAACATTTATTTTTTTCTTTCTGATGTCAGCACTCGAGAATTGTGAAATTTCGAGCAATGTATGTGATTTCTCGTGATTTCGTCATGGACGTATAAAAGTAACAAGGAAACGTGTTTCTACAATGCCACGTTATTTACCCCCTTTTCAGGTGCACTTCATGTAGCTGAGAAGCAAGAGTACAGAGAGATAAGAAAGGACCTCTTTGACAGCTACTGCTTGGTCACGGTTATACCTAGGATTTGCAACCTTGCGAAATGACCAGACGGCACACAATTGTGCATGAAAGAGTTTCGATTTTGCGTTCTTTATAGTCTCCCTTCTGAATACAGAAATGTCGTTGTTATAATTCGTTACAATGCATTTCACTTCGTTAAACAGCTAAATGAATTGTGTCTATCGAAACTTTTGTTGCCCATGCCATGTATAAATCGATTACCATAAACACAAGTCATCACAACATTGATATCAATCCCCTCTCTTCGCTTAGGACGGGACGTTCCGAGCGTGTGAGGATCGCCCTTCGACACGAGAACGCGTCATCTACAAAAGTAACAATGTAGTAGATGTGTGCGAACATGTCCCCACTGATCAGCAAGCAATCGGCTTTCTTTTTCCCCTCCTGCGACACGCGGTAATCAAACGGAAGAGCGCCGAAAGCGAACAACAAAACAAGGTCGCCGGCTCGTTCGCTGATTACAACTGGCGGACGCAACACACTCGCACGTGGCCGGCGGGCGCGGCGTGGCGCGGAGCGACGCGGCGGGGAGCGGAGCGCTCTTCGCCGTTCTTTTCATTCAGCGCTCCCGCGGCGAGTAGCCGCCGCCGCCGCCGCCTCCGCCGCCGCTTGGCTGCCCGCCAGCGGCCCAATAATTGCCCGAGACAATGTCGCCGCCGGCGGTGCACTTCGCCCCGGGCGGCGAGGGAGGCGGCGGTGGCGGCGGCGGCGGTGGTGGCGGCGAGGGAGGCGGCGGCGGCGGCGGTGGTGGCGGTGGCGGTGGCGGCGGCGGAGGTGGCAGTGGCAGTGGCGGCGGCGGCGGCGGTGGTGGTGGTGGTGGTGGCGGTGGTACTGGCGGTGGCGGTGGCGGTGGCGGTGGCGGCGGCGGCGGTTTCGGTGGTGGTGGTGGCGGCGGTGGCGGTATCGGTGGGGGCGGGGGCGGTGGCGGTGGCGGTGGCGGCGGCGGTGGCGGTGGCGGCGGCGAAGGCGGTGGAGCTGGCGCAACCAGAGGCCGAGCACACGGCACCAAGCGGCAGTGAGACCAGGAGGCGACGCGACGCAGAGAGCTCATACGAGGTTCGTTGAATCCAGTGAGGGACTGGCGCACTGAGGCTTACTCATGAAAACATCACCAATCGTTGAATCATTTACCAATCATAGAATGCAGAATGGCATGAAGGGAGATGTGTATATAAATAAAAGGGAATGTGCGTGTGTCTGTCACACACAGACGCATAAACTATTTGACCGATTTTGCTGAAATGTTCACACTTTGTTCTTATTAGTATCGGGAGTGTATAAAGAGTGATTTGAATTAATTTGGACATTTGGGGGCGTGTTAATCGGCGAGGTGGGTTCTAAGCCGTTTCCAGAGAACCTTGCTTAATGTGCGATCTATGGATATATTTTTCAACTAGTATACTCCTCGCTTCGACTCATAATTTCGAATAACATGGAACTTGCGATCTAGAAAGTAGGAATTTTGAATCAAATGCTGGTGGTGCAAAACATTATTCGAATATATTAGATTTTCAAACGTAATATAGTAAAGTGTTCTTAATGTGTAGATAACATGTAGTTAATCTTGACTGAAGAAATTGATTTTGAACTTGAATTGTATTTATTTAATACCCAGCAATAGGGAAGCTCGAAAAGTTTTAAAAAGTGCTAGTTCTAGAGGTGGAATCAATTATTTTTGTTCTTAATATTTTCAACTTCAGTTGTTTACAATTTCTATTAAATGTAAATCATGTGTAATTAGTTGTCAAAGAATTATAAAGAGACATATAGAGAACATAACATCAAATTATTATGTTGAATAATTATGGAGAAAAAAAGTTACGATAGCATTACTTCCTACGTTGCGACATAGTCATGCCCGAAAGGTCCTGGGTGAGTATTCTACTTCTTTCTACATGTACATGACCAAGGACACACGGCATTGAGTCAGACCGTCACTGTCGACAGCCATAACAAGCAGACTGGGACCGCACCAAATCTCGAGTTCCTTCTCCGTTCAGATCGCGATAACGAGGCAGGTCGTGGCCTACAAAGAGTAGGGGGAGACTTGTTTTGACTGCTTGTGATTGGAACAAATGGGAGACGCCATCACGTGCGCGGAGAGAGTGAATGTAGTGATTGAACACTTTGTGCGTCGCAGAATTCCATTATCTTGCGAACTTAATTCTGGCCTTGATGCTTTTTACTTCGGGTTGAAGCTCCGCGGACAACAGTATCGATAACTCAGCGCGTGGAGATTATCAATCTGCGAATTCAATTCACGAGATGTATTGTACCCAATGATGAAATATTCTTCTACTCTCCGTTCCTGTGAATGCATCGTGATGCAAGAAAGTAATGGCAACAAATGTTGATATATAGTGTAACGGTCTGTGAAGTTCACCTCTGATCTATTCTGTTCTAGATTATCTTTTGTCTTACACGAGATTCTTTTGCACCTTCGTATATTTAGAATATTATTACGACGATTCAGTAATTACTCAATTTAATTATCATGTAGCGACACAATTGATGTTTCACACAAAAATTGCATCAATTATCATTCTTCTTAACGCTTAAAACCCGAATAAGTTTATATTGAAAAACCATACTCAATAACGATTTACTCAAGAAAGTGAAATTTCGAATGCCATGTATCTATAATTACTTCACAGTTCAATTGTCCTGTTTTTGGTTTTCTGGTAAATAACAAAGTCTGAACCAAGTCAAACGGCGAAGATTTAACTTAGCAGAGTTGCAAACCCTGAAAAGTGCGTTAAACTAATTTTATCCATTCTCACAATTGTACACAGTCACTGATTTCAAGCCAAAAATCTTCATTTTGTGATGAACCATATCAGCAGTTTAGCAACCGTTTGCGTATCAGCAATTCAGAGTTCTGTTTCCTGTAATATCATGCAGAATAATTTTCGGACGGTGAATGAACATGATAGCTGAAAAGTACAAAAGTTTTCTCTTATGTCCATTCTATCATATCTTGGCATACTTTCGTCTTCATCATAATCACTCATTCAATTGTAGCTCATTTCCTCATTAGTACACCAATAGATGTTACAATATATATATATATATATATATATATATATATATATATATATATATTGATCACCTGAGTGCCAATGGTCTAAGCAGAGAGAACCCTACTTCACAGCTTGGTGAGTCGAGGCATCAAGACATCAGAGGCTGGCGCACGCTAACCCACCACCCCCACTCTATTTTGCGGAGCGGGCCATTGTAAGCCTTTCTTCGGAGGCGGCGGCGGCAGAGGCCAGGATGGCGATAACCCCAGGGCTTATAGCCACCGCCGCCGCCACCGCCGCCGCCGCCCTGCCACCGCAGTCGGCCAGCACAATGTGCTTCTGCATGAGCTTGCCAGCGTTGGTTCTCGATGTGCCGCTCTGGCACCGAAAGGCTCTATTCAGAAAACAATACTTTCGGTTCGATCTTAAATAAGAAATACTGGTAATATCAAATAGATTTCCGTTGGTCGATTTAAATAATACCTGGTGGTTACGTCATGACCTTTCAAAAATTACACACCTAACAATTCCAGAATATATTAAATTTTTAATGTAAATTTAATTAATTTTTTAAGTGTACAAACATTTCCTCATTTGTCTAACAAGGGTATGAAAACACGATTTGTAGAAAGCAAAGAAATCTTACACATTTCGAAAAAGAAAATAAGATGAGAAAATAAGAATTCATGAGTACATTATTCGTGCATTTCACATTCTGTGAATATAATAAGAGTAGAAAATATTATAAGCAAATGACAACCAATAGTGATCTGATTATCTTTTTAGAATACTAATATTCGCAATTCCAATACATTTTTCTACATATTCTTGTTAAATTTACTTGAGCACGTCCATCCTTTCTGCCGTTCTCTGCACATCTTAACTTTCTGCACGTCCACCATAGACAAAACCACTTCCACAGAATTGCTCTTGGATACATTACTACGATGCATATTGTAATATCCAATCCTTCTTGGTGCACTTTCAGACCAACCACGAAGGAAGATATGACAAACATTTCCTTTGTTAATGACAACACTTTTGTATGTGTAATATATGATCACGTTTCTAAGCATTCTATAACGTGTGGTGCTTTAATGAGAATGGAAAGAGATGTTAAAACACACAAAGTAAATATAACAAGAAGTATAGGCCATTAAGTTCACGCGTAATCTAGATGATAAAGTGCACAATAGTAGGAACCAGAACAGTCTACGGCAGTATACCACGTAGCAGTGTTGCAATTTGCAGCTAAAAATTATATCCTAGAGAATAACAAGAAGCTTACATATAGAATCACTCTCCTGTGAGAAAAAAAAAACTGCAACGCACAAGAGCTGCATGGTTATGAGCGGAGCTCTTGGCAGCGATCGGCGCTTGCATAGACCGAGAGCTCCCGTCGCCAATTACTGCGTCGTACTGGTTGCACAACGGCACTTCGCTGCCAAGTTACCGCTCCTGGAGGATACGGTCACAGATCACACGCTGCGGCGGTTCTTGAAGACAATTACGAATTGAAACCCGAAGGACTCAATTTATAAACCAAAAATATCGTGACAATACAAAAAGGACAAAAAAGAAAGTTATCGATCTCTGAAATATTCTTTATTTTCTAAATTGAAATTAAAATAAAAGTTCAATGATTATTTTAGAGATGAAGAAACCAACAAAAAAAGTTCTATTTTTTTCAAGGAATTTGTTTGGCTAACACCGAATTAATAAGTACATATTAATGTTAGTTCGAGATGAATAACTATTCTCTAATTATTTCCATAATTTAACAACTTATCTGGAGTTTCGTCTTTTCATAATGGGATAATGGATACGGCTCGGTGAAAAGCCTTGGTTTATCTGTGGTTAAAGAACTAAATGATGTACTTCAGTTCACCTTAAAATACGTATACAGTGCATGGTATATGAGCGAATATGATGTGGTTATGCACGTAATAAACGCATGCGGGTGGGCCTTTTATACCATCGGGCCATCGCGCCCACACTACGTTTTCTCTAGAGTGGCAGGAGCCATCTTCGGCACACCGAGCGAGGTCCGGCCACGACTGCCGAATACCCAATACTACGAATAAAATTATAATATGATTGACATTTGAGTGTGGAGGGGGGCGGTGCTGCCGCATACTGCGCACTCTACCACGTTCTCTCAACACTAATTTGACAAACAGAAGAAAGAATTGTTGAGAAACTCGTAATAAGTTTGTTCCTAACATGTTACATTTTTTTAAATATTTATAATATTTGTTTGCTCGTAACGTTTGTTCCCAAATTTTTGCTGACAAATGCCGAAGCTTCTGATTCGCTGTTGCCTAGGCTACGGCGCTAGCGTCGTCACGTGACCACGGAATGTCAATCACATTCTAATTTTATTCGGACCTTACCTGCCCCCTCCCGGCGCGAAGGGCGGAAGGCCTTCGGGGAGGGTTAAATCGCCGCCGCCGCGGGCGCAGGAGGGCAATTGCGGCGATTAAAAAGCGCACCGGCCAGGGCTCGTGTCGGCCCGAGGCGGCGGCGGCGGCGGCGGCCACACAGGAGATGAGCTCCATTTCCGCTCTCGGGGCCCTGTGGCCGCAGCCGCCGTCACCGCCGCTGTCTTCGCGCCTTCCCGTGCTTGCCCCCCAGGTAGCCGGGATGTGAAGTGATTAGACGTGTAATTAGTAAGAAGGGTGGCGTAGGTCTTATGTACGACTACTTGTTTTTTTTTAACGTGGCATCTGAAGGTAGTATCTTTAAGATGGAATAAGGTACGCCTTTTTGCGTCTTTCTTGGTCCTGCCGCAAGATGTGGAAAGATCGCGAGGTATCAAGCAGTGATACAGATCAAGCGGCTCTAGCGGCAGAATCGAGAAAGACGCAAAACGTCGTGCCATATTCTATCTTGAAGATAATACCCACAGATGCCACGTTAGAAAAACCCAAGTATAGTATAGGGGTTCGACTTAACCAAGAACGCACGGTCTTCTATAAATGGTCCTCTTGGTAGTTAAGCATACGCCTTGTGTGCGAGTGGAATCGGGTTCGACTTCAGCGAGAACACTCGGCGGTTTTGTAGTAGCCACGCCCCAAGAGAGAAATTATGTAACAAGTTTATCATCGATATTCTTATGGTACGAATCGTGGAAATTGTGTCTGGACAAAAAGTCAACGAGAGTTTTAAATTTCGGGCGAGGAGAGATGTTTGGTAGAGGGCACAAACGTTTTGGCTATCACCGTGGTATTCTTCAGGGCTGAAGTGCAGACCAGGAACTCCAGCCCTGAAGAAGGCCAAGATATGATCTAAACGACTGCACCAGTGCCCTCGTCACAGGGACAGCTGAGAGCCGTTGTCCTCGGTGTTCATATGACACAAACCGTTGGAATCGTTTCTGAACAAGAAAAATCAAGAAGAGTTTTAAATTCCGGGCGAAGAGATGTGTGGTAGAGGGCGCATGGTAAAACATAATGTATTGTCCTCGGTGTTCATATGTCACGAGGAGTTGAAATAGTTTCTAAACAACAAAAACCAACGAGGATTTTAAATTCCGGGGAAGAGAAGTCTGGCTGAGCGCGTACAGTGAAACATCAAATTGTCTCGGTGAAGTCGTAGGCTTCCGCGGCCAGAGTCATGTAAATGATCATGGCTGTCCAGGTGACGCCGCGTCGAAGGCTGCGTTGCCGACGTTTCGACCATCTTGTCGTGGTCTTCCTCAGGCACAACACAACAGCCTTGAGGAAGACCACGACAAGATGGTCGAAACGTCGGCAACACAGCCTTCGACGCGGCGTCACCTGGACAGCCAAGATCATTTAAATTGTCTCAGTGTTCATACGGCACAAACTGCTGAAATCATTTCTGAACAACAAAAAGCAACGAGAATTTAAAATTCCGGCGAAGAGATGCCTGATAGAGGACGCACAGTGAAACATCAGATGTTGTTCCCGGTGTTCATATGGCACAAACAGTTGAAATCGTTACTGAACAACAAAAATCAAGGAGAGTTTTAAATTCCTGGCGAAGAGAAATCTGGCAGAGGGCGCACGGTGAAACATCAAATGTTGATAAAATGTTGTTCTCGGTGTTCTTATGGCAAAAACAGTTGAAATCGTTTCTGAACAACAAAAATAAACAAGAATTTTAAATTCCGGCGAAGAGATGTCTGATAGAGGGCGCACAGTGAAACATCAAATGTTATCCTCGGTTTTCATATGTCATGAAGAGTTGAAATCTTTACTGAACACCAAAAATCACAGAAAGTTTTAAATTCCGGCGAAGAGAGAAGTCTGGCAGAGAGCGCACGGTGAAACATCAAATGTTGATAAAATATTGTCCTCTGTGTTCTTATGGCAAAAACAGTTGAAATCGTTTCTGAACAACAAAAATCAACGAGAATTTTAAATTCCGGACGAAGAGAGAAGTCTAGCCGAGGGTGCACAATGAAACATCAAATGCTGTCCTGGGTGTTTATACGCCACAAACAGTTGAAATCTTTACTGAACACCAAAAATCACCGAGAGTTTTAAATTCCGAGCGAAGAGAGAAGCCTGGCGGAGGGCGGCCAGCGAAGGCGAGCCGGCAGAGGGCGCGCCGAGCTTCCGTTTCCGCGTGCGCTGGACGCACGTGCGTGCTCCCCGCCCGCCGCCGGATGGAGCCAGGCACGCGTGCGTCCGGAACGGAACCCGCGTCCCCGAAGGGAAGGCGCCCTGCCGCATCCCGTCCTGCCGCGCTGCGCCTCCCTCGCCCCGGGCGGCGCGTCCTTCTGCGAACGTTGCATTCATACGGAGGGCGCCGGGCTGCCAACCCCTTTCCGAGAACCAATACGCTTTCGCACCGGGCGGGGCCTGGGGTGTCCACCCGCCGCTGCAGAACGGATGCAGGCGGAACTTCGGCGAAACTCAGCCGCGACAGCCCTTTTATTCCTACGGCGCGTTCGGCGAATCGATACCCTTCAAGGTTACGTGGAGCTTCTGTATGATTCTATGAAAACTGGGCATTAAACGGCGCCGGTTCCTTAGTTGTACACCGCTTTTCGAGTTCGGAGATGGGTATTACTTCGTTCCGACTACTTGAAGACGGTAAATTTCCCGAATAGAGGGGTTTAGGAAAAGAGAACGCTCACAGATTGCTATGAAACGATGCGACAATACCTCGATATTTTCCTGGAAGTATCAATTATATTTAGAATCCTTATTATTTTCCCCAATATTGTTTACGAGCGTAATTACACATAAAAGATAAATCTTTTTAACTCAATTAATGATTGCATGCAATGTTTGGTTAACCTTATTCACAAACATAAAAGAAATGGTGATAAGGAATTGGCCGCCTCTTATTCCCTTAATTGCAATTTATATGGAAAAAATAACTCCAAAATACTGTTAATTACACGTCAGGAACAACGATATCCAACGAAAGAGCAACACAATCTCTTAATATTACTCTAGACCCCCCGCCCTCGCCCCCCTGCGTTTGGGAGGGGGAAAATCTGCTGAGGCTTCAGCGTTCCGCACGGCAGTCGCTGCATCCAGAAGTCGCGCAGCCAATTGGATTTGTTATCTTATAAAGCCAAACAGACGTCTCCGTCCTTCAACATTTTATTATTATTATTACTATTCCTCACTTTCTCCGGGGATGGAATGGGCCTGCAGCGCCTTTTCTGCTTTTCTTGTACTTTCCCTTGTGCGCCTCCGCTCGGCGCCAACCACCCCCACCCCTTCCCCGCGGAGTTCCTCCCGAGAAGAAGAAGAAAAAAAAAACTTTTATTAGGAACTTCCGTTCTGTTTACTTTGGCACGAGAAAACACAGCTACAATCAAATAAACACCAATCAACAGTTGAAGTAGAAGAAAGACGCGACGAGAGGGAAGATAAAACCAATATTTGGGTCTAAGTTTAGCCTTCGTCGCAGGCACAATGCGCACTTCGACACGGTGCGCCTCGAAAATACAACGGGGCGCCCGGCGCGGCCCGCCCTAATAGACTTGTCTTTTCCTAGAAATTAACTGGATCGTAGATCTCCTGTCGCAGGCTGCAAGAGGGGCGCGTCTGGATGTCGAGGAGAGAGCGGAGCGGGAGCGGGGAGGTTAAACTGTTTATTGCCCGATAAATTGAGAGCTAAGACGTGCGAGCGGGGTGTGGTGGGGGTCGAGAGGGGGGACGGGGGGTCTAAAACCGGTCCGGGGGCGTCTTCGCGCCGTCAAACCGCACGTCGCAACGTCAAACCGGCTGCTGTTTCTGCTGCTACCGCCGCCGCACCCTGAGCCACTGCGGGCGGCGCGTCCCCTGCTCCTCCCCCCCTCCCCCCCCTCGGACCGGTTGTCGCGAGAGCAGGAAGAGGCCGCGGCAGGCATTCGCGCTGGGAATGGGCAGCGGGGTTCGACCAATGCCTCCGGTCAGATCATCCCGGCACACGTGCCACTGGCGATGCTCTTTCCCGATAAAGGGGAGCAAGATGCCGAGAAAAGCGCTTCAATGTAGACCAGATACTAGGAAACATGACGGGTAACCTCTTGTGACTGCCGAAGAATGGCCGGAGCACTAAGGAAACTTGTGTCAAGATTTAATCTGGAACGGCGGCTATTGCAAAAAAAGCTTAACGAGTTAAGAGTGATGTAGAAATAAACGACAGAAATCAAGCGGACGCCATTTACAATTATTTCCATTCTTTAAAAAGTAAATATACTTGTTTAATAACGTTTCAAATGAGGTTATATCTCGGGTCAAACTGGAATAAGAGCAGTGACATGAAGCTCACATATGGTACCAGACTGAAGGCACAATAATAAATCTTGACTGCATAAACTGATACATTTGAAAAACTCTTTTTTCCTTTACATTTAATAACAGGAATTTGCCTGAACAATTACACTTATGTAAAAATATTGTATTTCTAAAGTGTTTGTAAATGTATTGAGAAAGAGGTCGTTAATAACCCAAGTGGTGGGACTAAAAATAAACATTATCTATCTATCTATCTATCTATCTATCTATCTATCTATCTATCTATCTATCTATCTATCTATCTATCTATCTATCTATCTGTGTGTCTGTCTGTGTCTATCTGTCTGTGTGTCTATCTGTCTGTGTGTCTGTCTGTCTGTGTGTCTGTCTGCCTGTGTGTCTGTCTGTCTGTGTGTCTGTCTGTCTGTGTGTCTATCTGTCTGTGTGTCTATCTGTCTGTCTGTGTGTGTCTATCTGTCCGTGTGTCTGTCTGTCCGTGTCTGTCTGTGTGTCTGTCTGTCTGTCTGTGTGTCTGTCTGTCTGTGTGTCTGTCTGTCTGTGTGTCTGTCTGTCTGTGTGTCTATCTGTCTGTCTGTGTGTCTATCTATCTATCTATCTATCTATCTATCTATCTATCTATCTATCTATCTATCTATCTATCTATCTATCTATCTATCTATCTATCTATCTATCTGTCTATCTGTCTATCTGTCTATCTATCTGTCTATCTATCTGTCTATCTATCTGTCTGTCTATCTGTCTGTCTGTCTCTCTGCCTGCCTGCCAGCCTGTCTTCTGTCTGTCTCTCTGTCTATCTAATTACACATATGATAGGTTCCGCATGCTTATTTGAATGAATTCAGAGAGCCTCGATTCACTTCCCGGCAGAAGCCCATCCCCTCCACCCCCGCGCCGCGTCGCTCTGCAGAGCGGCGTCTCCGAGGTCGCGCGCGGGCGGCTGTGCGTAGGGGGTTGTGTACGCGCCGCATAAACACGCCCACGCCCACGCCAGCGCCGGCTCGTGCCGCCGGCACAATGCGGTCCGCCCATTAACATTCCTGCGGCCCTGCTCCCGGCCGCAAGGGTGCGTCGCGAAGGCGCCGAGGCGGTCGCCCCTAAAATACAGCGCACACATGTTGAACCCTGCGGTGCACCAGCACCGCTGGCCTGCAGCTAAGGCAACTACAAATACATTTGTTATCCTATTCTCTGAAGCAGACCAAATAAATAGCCGAAACGTTGCCATTGTAAAAAACAACTCGTATTTTATTGACCTACCCTCAAGAGGTTTTACATTATATTTGTTATCGTATTTGAATTGTTTCATCTTCACGTTTTGGGGGCACAAAATGCAAAGTAACTTCCGTGTTGTTAGCTACGACAATGTTGGAACTAAGAGACGATGTTTGAAAGAAAGGATGATATACCGAGAGAACATAAACCAAAATATTTTACACATACTCGTATAACTGACAATTAATTTAACTAAACGCATTTTAAATTATTATTGTGCCTAATATTCTTTCAAAGTAATATGAGCTTATTGATGGCATGGCTGATGGCAAAACTTGAATTCATAGGTGGGCATTACATGTCAAGCATTACGAGCATGTCATTAATCAAGCATAACCAGTCTAGATTCATTTATCAATTAATGAATATCGAAAAGTAAGTGTTATTTAAAATACAGGACCTCCTTTACAGCTTACCTATTAGAAAACAATTTTCTCGAAACTTGAACAGATTCAACAGAAAAATATGAGATGAATATGATACTTCTCACTTTTACTGAAGACGTACACAGCGGCATATGGTCGGTTGGTGGTTAGTGATTCCGGTAGCGTCAACTAGGTCATTAATCCCGTAAGTGTAATGCAGTCCGTCTCCGACCCATCGTCGGCTAGCGGGGTTTCCCTCAACCAGGTAACTCCTACCAGCGGGGCACCGCCCCAGTTGTGAACTCCAAAGTTTCCGACCGGTCTCCCGGCATGTGTGGTAGTGTAGTGCATGTTAGTGTGTGTGTGTGTGTGTGTGTGTGTGTGTGTGTAAGGGGTGAGGATAGGACAAAGAAGAGGAAAGATAGATCGTGCGCGGTTTATAGGGTACTATAGGGCGTTGATCGGAGAAACCACGGAAACCTACGGTTCAGAGCAGCCGGCCGCTAGAATTCTCCTCCAGACATCGATTGAATTCGACCTAGCTGACAAACTAGTGCCGAAAATCCTGCCGCCGTCAGGACTCGAACCTAGAACCTCCCAATCAGAGGCACTGCAATGACATCAGTTGATCCACTGAGCCACCACCGGAACCGTGACATGTTTTCAACCGTATAAGGGTGTGACCTATCCTATCAGTGACTCAGCGCAACTGGATTTGCGTTGGCGATCGCCTCTTCCACTGCTTCTCCAGATCAACCTGCGTCAACGGAGCGCACTTCGCCGGCAGCGGCCACCGCAGAGCGCGAAGCGGCGCCTGATTCCGCGTCTTAGGCAACCGCGCAAAGCAGAGCGGCGGAGGCGCACGGCGCGGGGCGTTGCGGCTTTCCGGCGGCTCTCGCGGAATGCCGAGCGCGCGCCTCGCCCACGCAACCGCACGCGCCGCGGAATGCGCGTCGAGGCACGGCGGCCCGCCACGGCGGTACGCGCGCGCGTGTCGGGTGCTCGGCGCTGGTGGTTAGCTCGATCTTGCTGAGACAAGTGTTCGGTTGTTACGGATTCGAATAGCTTGCTTGGGGCCTGGGGCTTGGGGTTTGGGGCTGGGGGCTTAGGGTTTGGGGTTTGGGGTTTTTGGGGTTTAGGGTTTGGGGTTTGGGGCTTGGGGCTTAGGACTTAGGGCTTAGGGTTTGCGGGAGCTTGGAGCTTGGGAGCTTTAGGGGTTGGGGGTTAGGGGGTTGGGGCTTGGGGCTTGGGGCTTGGAGCTTGGGGCTTAGGGCTTGGGGGCTTGGGGCTTGGGGGCTTGGGGCTTGGGGCTTGGAGCTTGGGGCTTGGGGTTGGGGCTTGGGGCGCTAGGCTTAGGGCTTGGGGCTTGGGAGCTTGGGGCAGGGGGCTTGGGGCTTGGGGCAGGGCTTTGGAGCTTGGCTTGGGGCTTGGGGCTCAGGGCTCAGGGGCTTGGGGCAGAAGATCAGCCACAGCAAGTCACCCATTATCCGTAACTCAATTTCGGGCGCGGGAAGTATACGTGTTCGATCGGCTTCTGAGCGCTGTTGGGGAACTTCATCTTACAGTGACAAGTGTTCAGTTGTTACGGATTCAAAACGCTTACTTGAATCACGAGGTTAAATGAAGGGGTTGGAACAGTAAGAAGATAAGGCACATCAGCCACAGCAAATCATCTAATATTCGTAAAATTCATAATATCTCGATTTCAGACGAAGTGTGTCTCATCAAGACCATGTCTCAAGCCCACAATAAATATCAATGACGCATACGTAGTAACAATATAAGCCACATGCTCACCTAAATCGAAATATTATAATTGATGAATGGAGCAAGGTTTCTGTTGATATGATTTTCTGCTGATATGATTTGTGTTGTTGCTCCTAGCCCTTCAATTGCATTTGGACGACGATACTTTTTACGATTGCACCAGGGTTTAAAATCGACGGAAATGAAGCCTCATCTCATCGTTCTTGCTTATGGCACATTTTATGATATTTATTATTTTCTTATTTACCTACATTTACTTTTATTATTTAAGCAGCACATTCGTGCAATTTACACTTATTCATATTTTTATAGTCTGAAAATAATCTGCATTTTTCAACAATTTATTACAACGGGTTTCTACTGCATCTATCAGATGGCAACTTGATAAGTACCACAGATAAGCTTCGTTTTGATTCTTTGACTATTCGTAACTTGTACGTAAGCATACTCACTCCGTCTATTTCATATGACACTTCATTTATTAGATAAAGGCGCTGACGATCCATTCGCCGCCCGGGTGGGAGGTGGGCGGGGCAGACGCTGCGGGCGGGGCGAGGGGCCGAGGACGGCGCCATGACAACGCCGGCGCCGCCGCCGCCGCCTCCAACGTCGAGGGCGGCGGGGGCGCCGTCGGAAATGGGTCGCCTCTTTGCGTGTAATTGCGTTTGTGCGCGCCCTGATTGTGCGTAATTGTCGCGAGTCGGATGACGCGCGCGGCCGCCCCGCGTCTCGTTTGCGCGATTGTTCCGCCGCGTGCCGCGGGTCGGCGGGGGCCGAGTGGGAGGGGGGCGAGCGCGGGCGCGGGCGAGAGTGTGGGCGCGGGCAGGGTGAGGTCGCAGGCCGGGAGCAAGAGCGGGGCAGGGTGGAGTGCGGCGCGGCAAGGCAGGTGCGGAGCGGGGGCAAGGCGGGGGTGGGAGGGGCTGGCGTGGGGGGCGGGAGCGCGGGACGGGGGTGGGTCGTGGCGCTGGATGAGCGTGAGACGGACGCGGGGCGGGGCGGGCGCGGAGAAGGGCAGTCACGAGGAAGAGTGAACGCGAGGCAGAGCAGGCGGGGGGCGGGGTATGGGGCATGGTTGGGCGGGGCAAGGCGGGGCGGGGGGCGGGGCGAGGCAGGCGGGGCGGGCGGGGCGGGGCGGGCGGGGCGGGCGGGCGGGCGGGCGGGGCGGGGCGGGCAGGCGGGCGGGCGGGGAGGGGCGAGGTGGGCGGGGCCTTCGGGGCGGGGAAGTGAGGTGGGGGCGGGCCGGGGTCCGGTCCGGGCGGGCGGGCCGGGCGGGGGGGGCGGGGCGGGGCGGGGCGGGGCGGGGCAGGGAAGGGAGGGGCGCTGCGCCGATGTCGACCTAGCCCTGGAAGCGCCATCCACTTGAACCTGCTGAACCGGCGTGGCGGTGCAAATGGGTTTACAAACGTCCCATCACCTATCGGATGATTGGCTTGTTCTGAAATGCATTGCCATTTGGCATTTGAAAAGCGGGAATTAATCACACTGTTGATAGTCAAGTAACTGGTTAGTAACACCAAATTTCTGTAAGAAACTGAATACATCATTCGTTGCGGAATGCAGTTTCTTTATTGACAAGTTTTTTCCTAATACTTCCACTAAGTACTTTACAGAATGAGAAATTTTCGAATTTTACTTAATCCAACTTCGCAGATTTTTGTTAACTCGTTCTGTTTCTCTCCGGTAATTATTACATCTGACCGTCTTTTGTAGTTATCAAAATCATCACTTTTAATCTTTACTCACTAAAGAAATCAAAAAGTGCAAGCCAAAGAGATACGGGTGTTAGTAAAAACTAATTACAGCAATTATTTTTCTGGATTTAGTAAACGAGAATTTGAATAGAAACTGGAAATACTATTAACAAGTAACTGGCCGGCGATCAAATTAAGAATTTAAGTGAAGGGTATATTAATCTACTGGAAGAATGCCGAGATCTTCGCGGACAACAGAATTACGCCCAAACCTCACAGAACATTGGCATTGCGTCCGACGCATTAATTTCGGCGCCCCCCCTTGTGTCGCAGATGGGAAAACTGTGTTCCAGGCGGGGCTTCGAGAACACTGGCCGTGAGAAATGGCCGCGCGTCCCAGCGGAGCGTCGCCGGCGGCCGCAGTTCACCGCGCGAGAGGCCGGGCGAAATCGCCCGCTCGCTCGCGGGCGACCCAGCCTTTTGGTCGCCTTGCAGGCAGCTTTCTCACAAAAACACGCGTGTTTAACACGAAAATAACCATTTTCCTTCCAAGTTTATGGGTGGAATTATCTGTAAATTACCCAAGAAACAAACCGCCGATAAATTTGCGCGCGCGCCGCGCCACGCCTCGTGGGCCGGCGGAGGGGTGCGGAGGGGGGGGGGAGGGGGCGGGGGAGGGGCAGGTCGGGGAGCCAGAGGCGGTCAGTAACCTGCTCCTGGCCAGCGACCAAACGCGCGTTGTGCGATGGCGGCCTTCGCGTCCAGCCGTGGTGTGTGGGCGGGGCGGGGCGGGCGCTCTCAATGAGAAAGGCCCCTAGCCCTCCGAGGGGCCAGCTGCGGGTTTTGGTGGTCCATGTGTCCCTTTCAGTCTCTCTACAAATGGACTAATGGGAAGAGAAATGATTAACGTGATCGAATTTCAAAGAATGTTAGCACAGTGCTTGTATACTAAAACTCGACAGGAAATCCAATTCTCTCTCCACTACCTCAACAAAATAGCCTTGTTTATATATTATATGTGCTATATTTATACTACGCACTATACATGCACATAATATTTGCGTACCTTATTAATAAATTATTTTAATAAATTACTGCTTTTAGATGCTAAATTAACATTGATTAATTTTGATATTACTAATCTTTAATAGTGAAATATTAATACATTAAAAATAAGTACGACGAAAGAATTCTATGATAGTACATATTGTAAAAGAAATGTAAGAAAAAAAGGAATGTTCAGTTGTCTTCACTAGTATTATTTTATTCCTCACAAAGTAATAGGATTTAGGTCTGTTTACGACCAACAATACTAGAGAGTAGAGCCTTGAACAATTGGTTTATATGTGATTACCGTGCTTATTGAGTGTTTTTCATGTAAGAATATTTTTCTAATAAACATATGAATCAAACAGAATTAATTACTTGAATTACTTTTGTGCTTACAAATTTCCGCACGGTTATCTCATCTAGACAAGGTAATTGAGAATTTTGAGGGCAAATGTGTTTTTTTCGGAGGATCTAATGCAAAACCAGAAGCACAAGTTTGTGTTCTAAAATTCCGTTAGTCGATACAACTTCCACTTTGGGACACACACGACAGAGAATTCCGTGAGACCGGGTGGTCCAGCAACCAACAGTGTGTGACGCGAAGTTGTGTGGCCCAACAAGTTCGAGAATGAATGTGGACGTTTAATTTCTTAATGCAATCAAAAACCACTCTTTTTTCAGCCAAATTTTACCCGCACCCTTACTCTGATCAAGGTGAAACGCGTCGTAAATATCCATTGATTTTTATTGGGAAGGCCGAACGTTTTTCTGTAAAGTGAATAAACTTGAATTTATAACGCAGTATCAGTAATTTCATTCAGTTTCAATGCCGGCTTATAATTTCGAAAATTCGCTGTTTTATGAAGCAATTCTGAAAGAATGTGAATATTACGGAGGAATCTGAAATTGAGGAAAACGAGCATACATTTCGGAATAACTTTTAATTCAATATCTAGAGTACAAAATAAAAAGAAACAAAACTAAAATAAATCATACATTAAATTATAATTAGTCGAACAACTACCCGAATTTTTTAATGAATTTTGCAGCTTTTTTAAAGAATTCACAGTTTCAATTTTGGAACTAAAACAGAACGAAGACCTTCTGTCCTGTAGACACCGCTTCGCAGGCAGATTATCTGACTTTCCAAGCACAGCGTAAAGCGTTCGGATTCTTTTACAAATACAACAAATCTTGTACTACCAAAGCAATACATCATCATGACCACACTTTGCGCGAACAACAAAAATAGTACCATGCCATTCTGTACAGCGCTCACTGTTACAACGCAGAAGATAAATTTGCGACATAGAAACACAACACTTCTCCCAGAACACTTCGAAAGCTCTTAATAAAGGGGGTGTGAATCAAGAGTGGTGTGGACTTGTTTTTAACAACTCCAGACATCTGAATTGAATATTACATGACTTGTCTCCAGGCTAAATTTAAACACTTTACGCAACTATCGAGAGTTATACAGTTAAAACGAAATAATAATGCACATAATCAGCACAAAATAAATTAACAATCTTTCGGAGATAAAATTTAGGAAGCTCGATGTTAGTAATGCAGTCCCGTCCGCAATAGGTTTGCCCCGCGTCGACTAGCAGCGGCTATGCCTTGCCGCCCATACATCCCCTCCCCCCCACCCGCCTCGCAGCTAAACTTAACGCGCGGCTCGTTAAGCGCCGGGCGATTAATGGGCGGCTTAATTCATGGCGCCCCTTGTTTCCCCCGCCCGCCACCCGTGCGCCACACTTAATTAATAAGAGCATTCTGCGTTTTACTCCCTAATTTACTCCGTGACGCGCCGGGCCCTCGTGAAGAACGACGGCGCGGCGCGACCGTTGTCTCCGCGGTGCGCTCTGCTCAGAAGCCGCTTTCTTCGCTCACCGCAGACGCAGCCGCTGTCGCGCGTTTATTTCAGAGGCGGAGAGGGCGGCGGAAGCGGAGGCGGCGGTGGTGGCGGCGGAGGCGGCGGCGGAGACGGCGACGGAGGCGGTGGCAGCGGAGGAGGAAACGGGGGCAGCGGCGGAGGCGGCGGAGACGGAGGCAGCGGCGGAGGCGGAGGCGGCGGAGGCGGAGGCGGCGGAGACGGAGGCGGCGGCGGTGGCGGCGGCGGCGAAGGCGGAAACGGAGGTGGAGGCGGAGACGCAGGCGGCGATGGCGGCGGAGGAGGTGGCGGGGGAGGGGGCAGCGGAGATGTCAGCGGAGGCGGCGATGCCGGCAGCGGCGGCGGCGGCGGCGGCGGCGGCGGCGGCGGCGGCGGCGGCGACGGCGATGGAGGCGACGGCGGCGGAGGCGGGTGGTTGTGATGCTGACGTGTCCCAGGTGAGTCGGCTGGCGGGCTGCAGCGTCTTCATTCACAGGCGGGTCAAAGGCCCGATTCATCCCGACGACCTGCCGTCTCTGGTCGCGGCCTTCGCTCCGCCACGTTTGTCACGTGCTACGCGCGCTCTCGGGGCGTCAGCCGTCTCAGCGTGACAGCCCTCGGCGGCTTGATAGCCCTAATAGTAGCCTTGTGCGGGCTCTGTTTCAGGGATCTTTTCGATGTTCTGGTGGCGTTCCGCTACAATTGGTAGTAGGAAGAGATAATGACTAGATTTCACGTCACATGACTTAACTATCGGGTCAAAAACCTGTTCGGCGACTGGACCACAAACATTTAAATCTTCTATAGGTAATACCATTGAACCACTGATATTTAAAAGTCTTACAAATAAATTGACTAATAAATTTATATATCATTTTATAATACTGAATGTTAATTACATTTGTTTTGAAAATATTGCTTACTTTTGAAACCTCCAGTTGTATCACCAGAAAGAAAGTAAATTCTTTAGCTTATTGTCATTGCTACGTCAGTATACTGAATATTGCGTAAAAATATTCGGATTTTTATTATTCCTGATAGTACCTCTTGTAATAATATGATTATCGATTGGTGATGAAAGCTCCAGGCTTACAAAACATATGCCATTATCTTGTGCAATACGTCTGTTAGGTAAGAAACTAACAACTTCTTTTCTGTTATGAAAATTAATTGTAAGACATAACATAGCACATTCTCAAAAAGCAAATATCTCGGTATAATTCCTCTGATTACCCTACACTGTCAGAAATCTCTGCATTATTTTGAATGTAAAAGTACATGTAAGGAATTTTCATGTACGTAAATTAAATTTAATATACACGTGCAGTAATTTTACTCAACGTATACATTAAATTTAATGTACGTGAATATTAAATTTAATGTACACAAGTAAGTTAACAGTTGGACATTAATTCTACATTTATTTTAATTTAAGTATTAAATTTAATGTAATGTACGTTAATATCTATTTAATGCACAATGTACATTAACATTCATGTACATTAGTACATTAAAATAGACATTAGATTTAATGTAATTTCTGACAGTGTGCCTCAGCAGAATGACGTTTGAAGGCGCGCCTTCGTGTCCCAGCCCGCCGCCGCCCCCATCTCCCGCCCGCGCCTCCGCCGCCGGGTTACCGGTTGTCCCCCCTTGATTTACAGGCCCTAAATACGCGGAGGCCATTCCGGCGCGGCGGGACGCGTTCGATTCCGCGTCACCGGAGCGGCGTGGATTAGCGTCGGGCGGCGCGCGCGGCGACGGCAGCGCCCTAATTGACAAGCGGAGCGATGCGTGTTTGGCCGGAGACAGAATGCTGGGTGAGTAAATACATTAAGTTAATGTTGCCGAGATACGCTCCCGCCTATTCCGGGCGGCTCGCGAGGCGACGCCGCTTAATCACCCGGGCGGCCCGCTCGCCCAGCAACGGTGATGGGCCCCACAATGGGCGCCAGTTGGGGCGATGGCACGCGGGGTCACGGACTTCGGGAACACATGGTTTGGTTTGGTTTTTTCGTGTTTCCGGGCGCGTCAACTGCTTTGGCCATTAGTCCCGTTAGTGTAGTGCATGCTTTCTCGGGAGATGGCGGTGACCGCTCCAGCGGGGCACCGCCCCAGCCGGGACAAGCTCTAAGTTCCCGACCGGTCTCCCGGAATATGTGGTAGTGTAGTGCATGTTAGTGTAAGTGTGTGTGTAAGGGGGAGAAGATAGACAGGGAAGAGGAAGGAAAGATCGCGCGCGGTCCGTGGCCTGTTAGGTAGGGTACTGCTCCGGCATTCGCCTGGTGTTGATCGGAGAAACCACGGAAAACTACCAATCAGAGCAGCCGGCCGCTAGAATTCTCCTCCAGAGAGCGACTGAATTCGACCTAGCTGAAAAGCTGGTGTCGAAAATCCTGCCGCCGTCAGGACTCGAACCTAGGACCTCCCGGTCAGAGGCATGCAGTGACATCAGTTGCTCTGAGCTACCGCTCCCGGTGGAGGGGGGGACACATGAGGTCACTGCTATCCAAAACGATTTAGTCTACGTTCCCAAGGGTTAAAATAAATAATGCATTCGTGTTTCGACATTGGATTTCAATTAAACATTTTGCCCATCTGCATGAACAGATTTTCGTTTGATGTGATGTTCTATTCAATTTATTAGTCATATTAACGATTACGTTTTTAAGTAAACATTAACGTAGTGAAGAATGATATTTATTGAATCGTCATCAATATGTATCAAAAATACTTGATAAGGGAACTAAACAATCAAATCAATATAATTAAACGTAGAAGAGATCGTAATAATAAAGAAGTAATTTGTAGTTCATCTCAAAGAGCTGACTGGGTGCGGAAACCCTGTCTTCTGAAGATCTCCTTCCCACGGTTTCAACTGTCTCGCTCACCAGTTAGGAATGCAGTGGAGGCATTATGGCGTTATCGCGTGGCTTTTGTCTTAACATGGGCCAATCCTACCAACCTTTCCAAGAACAGTATTCCAAAGTTTCTGAGCAATACAGTGTCACAAAGGAAACAGTTAAATGCGTGGAGATGAAAATTCGATGAAGCGGGGAGTAAGGAAATGGATAAAAGGACATTTCAAAGAATAGTCTAGTAGTAGTGAAAGTAAAGTAAACTGTATTGAAAGAACTTAATTTTCCTTAGACTCAAAGAATGTAATCAATTATTACTATGACTTAGACATATTTAAAAATGATGGGCTAATAGTATTTACAGAATTCTTTTTGCTTCATTGATAAAATACCATTTTAAATTTTACATTAATTAACACTGGTCTCCATATATAATGCTTCATTTTCTATTTGGGACTATTTTCACCAGATCACGGAAAACTATATAGATTTAATAGAGAGAATTATAGAGACATTAGCGAAAGAATAGAAGAATGAATGATGTCTATTGAAAATAAGTGCGTGTGTTGAAACACTATCTTAATTTTACTTATTATTCATTCCTGCGAGTTTAAAGAAGGATAAATTGATATTGGACCATTATAAAGTTGTAAGTCCGATTAGAGGAGTATACATTCAGTATTCCGCCGAAAAGCCTTCAACAGCCAATGCTACCACCTAATTTTGTCGCTCAAAATTTTTCATTCACTAATTTGGAGACTTTTCAAGGTCAGAAAAAATAACCTACTTTCTGGTGTATGAAAAAACATTGGAAGCAACCAATTAATAAGTAGTCTAACTTAACCGTGACATTCACTCGTACAGTGTAAATCATTTACAAAAAAATGTTTTTTGTCCGAGTTGCTGGGTGATATATAGAGTTCTACACGGCATTAAAATAAGAAACAGACTGAGAAACGAAGTCATGTGCACCATGAAGAAAATATTTTAACTCGATGAAAAAAGTATACACGCTGCCAAGATTCTTCCCCGCGATAAGAAAGAATTTAAATTCAAAATGCCACTTGGCATACCTAAAAATAACATGCCGCAGTTTGAAGATGCTTTCTCGTTCTTAATAATGTGCTCAAAGGGAGAAAAGATGACACAACAGTCTGTGAAAGACATGATGTCAACCTGAGATCACAGTTACGTAAGTAGGTACTCCATTTTGCAAATTGGGGCAATTATGACCGGCAGCAAATACAAAGATGCACGAGATGCAATTCATTGTACTGGACTTTCAGAAAATTGAAACTGATATTAGTTTAATGAATAAAGCAAAATAAAAACAAAAAACAAAAAATGTAATGCAAAGTGCGTTAGTTATTGTATACTTAATATCTGTTTAATCTTGAAAATCGTTATTTTGATACGCTGACAACAACGAATTCGTGTATAGCACGCATACTTGTGAGTAATAAGTAAAAAAAGTATTAAAAGGGTTTTAAAATTGTGGAGTGTAATGTAATGGAGTTAAATGGGAATAAAATGTTTCAGGTAAAATAAGGAGAAGCTGCCCCTGCCTGTCTGAGGATAGGCCACCCAGCGTGTCTCAATGTCCAAATGTGCGAAATCCCACCTCTATAATATCGAAGTCTGAATTACTTGACTGACAGGTATTCTGTCATAAAAAATGGGACGAATTTATCTAATTTAACACTTTCTGAATTTGAACCTATTAAGAGATTCTGAAAGTAAATGGAGACTCCTGTAATAGCCTCCTTCGTATTTTCCACTACATATGAAAATCTTTACCGCAGGGGAAACTGCTGTTACAATTCGTTTCCTCTCCATTGCACTAAAGCTCATGCATATTCGCTGGTAAAGGATTGTAATTGTAGGAAGCCCACTCACCTCCACGACCAACGCGAGCATTCACGCCAAAGCCCCGGCGCAAGAGTCGTATTGGAAACGGCCCAAACAGCCAGTGGCGCGCCACGGTTCGCTAAGGCCGCAACGGGGCGCGGCTCGCGGCGGCGGGCGTGTGGCAGCGGGCGAGAGCCACCGCACGCGGGGGCGTTGGCTCGGAACCCGCCCGCCCCGCCCCCGCGCCCCGCCCCGGCCGCGTCGCGTCGCGCGCCACCGGCCATACGTCGCACCTGACAGCGCGCGCCCCGCCGCGGAACCCCTGCCACCTGCCGACGCACGCGCCGCCCCTTTTACGCTGATGACCGGCGCAGGTCACGTGGTGGTGCGCTTTGCGAGAGAGGCGACCGCCGCGGGGATTCCCGCAGAGAACTCGTTACTCAAATGCCAATCACTCGATTTACATTTTGTTCGCCTTTCCTTCTCACCACCATCACCACCATAATTATTATTATTATTATTATTATTATTATTATTATTATTATTATTATTATTATTATTATTAATATTTCCATCTTCCAGTTGAAACTTTACATGAAAAACAACTGAAATATCCCTAGGGAAATCTTCCCAAAGAATTGTCATTGGTTTGAGCTGAATGTAGAACTTTGCTAATAACAGTTAAATGAAATTTTCATTAAAAATAAGATTTGTCTATGTTGTTGAACCTTTCAGACTTTATTACAATTAAACTAGTGTTACGATTTGTTTAATTACTGTTAGAATTCTGCATGATTTGTGAACATTTACAGACACGAATAGCATAAAAATTCCACAATGACGTGTCTTAATTTTCTTACAAGAAATACAAGGAATCTATTAAAATTCGGTTCCTATTTTACGTGCTTAGATTATGCTTTTTCCATTGTTTTGATGCCTCTGCAATTTCTAAATAACCTAATGTGTCGAGTTTCATTTAGTTTTGAATATGCAAGTGGTGTAATCGGATACTGTTGTCTAAGAAAATTAGAATTACAATTTGCAATAGAATCAGGTTTGTCTCACAGTAGCTGTACAAGAATCATTCTTATCAAATGAGCACTTTAGTATTCTACAGATGATTCAGACAGACGTATCTTCTTACTGAGTACTTTCAACAAACTCTCGATGTAAATAGTATTTTTATAATAGACTTCCTTTAACTCTTTTCATGACTAAATCTCATACTACTAAACTTACATTTTCTTACATGTTATGTGTGAAATAATTGAATATAAACAGTAAACAATAAGCAATTCATTTATGCTAATGGTAAGGTGGTAAAGTAATATCTCTAGAATGTTCCTTATTCCTATGTACTGCAAACTAGAAAGATGAATAGAATGCATCATGTATGACGTATTTTACATCCTACTACGGACAGGGATGCTACCAAATTCACGGCTCGTGGTCATAGAAGAGAATCCGTGCTGTTCGCAGCCATCTGACAGCAGGGTGTGTTAAGTGCCAAGTTCGAGAATGGCTCTTCACTCCTTCATTAAAACCCGCGGGGGCAAAAAAGGCGTGTATATATGGAAATGCAAGGATGTTCCTCGGCTTCAGCTCAGAAGTAAATGATTCAATTTTTTTTCGTACAGAGCACACACAAAAAAATCCGGGAACCTACTCATAAATAAATTATAATACATTACAGCGATGTTTAAGGGAAAAGGGAGCGAAGGTGTCTTTGCGTGCCAGGAGGAGGAAGGGATGAAGGGAGAGCGGCGAAAGCGGGGGAGGAGGGGTTAATGTGAAAGTCCGGCGGTGGAGGCGGAGGCGGCGGCCGGGACGGCGGCGGTAGCGGCGTGCCGCGTGCGAGAACGGTGAGATGGCTGTTACGACGAATGGCAGTGGTGCCAGTTCGATAAGGGAACTACGATAAGATAATAACGATAAGATAACTACGATACGGTGACTATGATAAGGTAATAATGATACGGTAAATATGATAAGGTAATAACGATAAGGTAATAACGATAAGGTAATAACGACAAAGTAATAACAAGGTAATAACGACAAGGTAATAACGATAAGGTAATAACGATAAGATAATAACGATAAGTTAATAACGACAAGGTAATAACGACAAGGTAATAACAAGGTAATACCGACAAGGTAATAACGACACAGTAATACCGACAAGGTAATAACGATAAGGTAATAACGATAAGGTAATAACGAAAGGTAATAACGACACGCAATAACGACAAGGTAATAACGATAAGGTAATAACAAGGTAATAACGACACGGTAATAACGATAAGGTAATAACGATAAGATAATAACGATTAGGTAAATACGACTCTGCCACCCATCAGTTTCGAAGACGGCTGCGGTAGCGGTGGTCTTTTTAAGCGGGGAGGAATATCCGCACGACTCTGGGTGGTGATTGTGGCGGGCCGGGGGAGGCGTAGGTCGGGGTCTGCGTCGGGGGGAGAGAGAAAGCCTTCTGCGCGACCAAGGGGCCCGCGCCACCCCTCCTCTCCGCCTTTGGCCGCGCGCGGGGACCTCTATATTCTTTCACCTCTTCTGGCGGGGTATAATGGACGCTTCTTTTGATGCCCGGCGACCGGGGGTGGTAGCCGTCGCCGCCGGCGGCGTTCTCTTGTTTATGTATGAGGCGCCGCCCTTTGCGAGACGGGGGCGACCTTCTGCGGCGGCGCCTTCCCGACCGAACACCCCCGCCCCGCCCCTCCCACGTCGTCCCGGCGAGCGGAGCGGGCTAGTGGAAAGTGCCGCTGCCGCCACCGCGCCGTCGGAACTTGCCTTTTTTCGGCGAGGGCGGAAAGCGGCGGCAGGGGCAGGGGTGGCGAAGTGGCCGCTGTCGGGGCCGCGTGTGTGTGTGTGGAAGGTTGGCCGGGGCTTGGGGAGGGTGGCGGGCCCGAGAGTTGAGGAGGCGGACAGAAGGAACCGCGTAGTGGCCGCAGGAGAGCGGCAGATAACCATGTCTCGCATCTGAAAGCTCAGCGAAAGTTCATTGGAAGACTATTTCTGTTGTTTGTTTCTCGTACCTAGCAGAGAACAATGCGAAAATTTGTTGAATATTACTTTATATAACGTCTGGTTTTAAAGCCAAACGCTTTTAATGTTGACTTTAATAGAGGTATGTCGTATTAATGCACTATCAATGGATTTTGTGATATCACTTTTTGAAATAAATGTTTTTAATATTATTTCGTCCATTGCATTCATATGCTATTAACTCATCTAAAGATTTTAACGCAAATGTGCCTATACCAATAAAATGCACAGAACTAAAAATTTGATCTGGATACGAACAATTAAAATAATTCTCTGTTATTACTACTATTATTATTATTATTACTATTATTATTATTATTATTATTATTATTATTATTATTCAGTCTATATTTTTCCCAAATAGTTGTTTTCTTTTGCAATTTGAATTCTCCTTCAGGATCAGGATACACTATTGTTCAGGGCGCGATCCAACTAACTGCTTGAAGAGTTATTGGGGTTCATCGCAGACACCACTACAAAACAGAAACTGTTAGTGACACCGCGGCCGAAAACAATATTGGCAGTAGCCGCCGCGAAGGGGAGGGGCTGGGAGCGCGTATAGAGTGCCGAGTGGCCCATTCAGCAGCCAGCGAGTGGGAGTGAGAGGGGGAGGGGGGACGGGGGCGTGGCGGGGTGGGGGTGGAGGTGGGGGAGGGGGCGCCGGCGTCTCACCGTCCTTCACGAGTTGACTCCTGACTGCGCAAACAGTCGTGCGCGCCGCCCTGGGAATTTCTCCAGGCGGGGTTCCTTAACCGACCCGGATTCGACCCCGAATCTTGCATCTCGGGCTTCGTCCGGAATACAAAGCTCTGTCGTTCAAGCGGCCGCAATCGAATCCCGCGATCTTAGCTCTTCGCGCTTTGCTAAGTCAACAGAAGCGCTACGAAAAATAATAAATATTTGAATGAAGCGCCATAATATCTGGTTCTTTGCATTCACTGCCTTTCGGCTTCCCCGCCGAGTCTCCCTTCAAGTGGTCGACGCTCAACGTTCAGGATTATTTCTCAATGTGCAAATGTGAGCGGTGCAGAAACAAGCATTATTTACATACTGTTCAAACGAAGCTCCTTTTTGTGTGAAAAAGTCGACTTTATGTGCAAGATATGAGTATGGAAGACGTTGAGATCTGAGGTCACTGAAGAGAGACGAAACAGGGCTGGTAACAGCGACGGTTCAAGGACCGCTGTAAATAAACCAGCCAAACGGGGAGAGATAAAGGCCAGAGAGTAAACATTATTCTCTGTTTTGGCGTCCCGGGACGACAAAGCACGCCCACAAGCGCCACGCGCCACCCTTCCACCCCCTTTCCCTTTCCCCTTTCCCCTTCCTCCCCCGCGCCCCCACAAAGGCCCAATGTAAGCAATAGGAGGGGCGTAATTCGTTTGTAAACTCGGAAAGAAAACTCGATGAGGCTTTCTGTCTCCCCTATGCAAATCACGCGTCCGCGTCCCCGGAGGCTCCCCCGCGACGGTGCGCCGCGGAGCAGCGCGGGTGGGGGCTGACGCGCGCCGGGGAAGCGGCGAAAGCGGGGGGGCGGGGAGGGGATTACGGGAAGCAGGTGGGAAAATGGGATATAGAATGTCACAAAGGACAAACGGATAGATGATTAATATGCATCACTGTGATTGCACGAGAGAAATTGATAAATATGAGAAATAAAAACGCACTAAAAAACCGGGAGCAGGATAATCTGTTATCAACATTGATATTACAGTTGACGAAAGTATAGAATATATATATATATATATATATATTAAGAAAAAGTATATATATATATATATATATATATATATATATTGATTTGTGTTGAACGCGACGGAACGGTGTTTCAGTACCTCGACAATATATTATTAAATTATATTATAAAATATATGACTGTGAGGTGTGTTCCGATACCTAAAATTTTAGAATATATATATATATATATATATATATATATATATATATATATATATATATATATATATATATATATACACAACGTATATATCGCTTCAAGAAGAAAGCAGTTTACTGGTACAGTAAAAATTGCTCTATGCGGAATCTCAAAGGACAAATATTTTTTCCGTATTAGACAAGATTCCGCATTGTGCAACGTAATACTCCAGTATTTATGTTTGGCTGGATCGCAATTTATGTTCACATTAGGCAGATTTCCGCATTATGCACGTTCCGCATTTTGCGAAGTGTTACTGTCGTAAATTCGCAAAATAATTTAACAAAGATAAGTATGAATAATAAATATTTAAGCAATTCATGAATTATAAAGTGAAATAATAGAACAATCAGCTCAAATGTGAACTAGTTCCTAATAGTTTCTGGGTCTCCCATCTCGCATCATGCACGCTGTGTGGCGACAGCTAAGAGAGAACTGGAATTTAGAGGTAGGACGCGGAGAATCCCGGGGCGGACGAGCGCGGAGGTCAAGCGAGGCCGAGAAATTCATTCGCTACTTTTCAAAGGGCCGCCGGCGGACAGTTCCGCCCCGCCCTGCCACGCCCCTCCCCGCCCCGCCCCTCACCCGGACTTCGCGCGGGGCCTCAGCCAAGTGGCCACTTCCGTCGGAAACGCCGTTTCGCCTTTTCGCGGCGACTCGCCCTCGCGCTCGCCCTCGCCCTCGCCCTCCCTGTCGCCTCCGGCCCTCCCTCGCCCATCGCCCTCTTCCTTCCTCTCGCGTCTAAGGAGGAAACGCGGGCCCAGCGGCGGCCCCGGCATCGCCTCCCGCGCACAAATGTTTACACAATTCCAACGATTATCCTCAGAATCCACTGCGCTCCGTCTCTTCCACGGCGCCCCGCGGATATCTCCTCGCCTCGCACAAGAAAAGAAAAAAAAAATACCCTCTCCACATCAAGTTCTACCCGATTACTCCTGTATCACTCGCGGATCAAAAGAGCGGAGAGGCATTTTTCTGTATCGAACGGGGCCGCCACGTTTGGCTTGGCCTCGTGAATCGGTTTGCGGCGGAAGATATAAATGTTTGTTCCTTTAGTCGAAAAAAGAATACGCGGCCGCGACTGCGGTGACGTGGAATGCGAAATACTAAGGGGTCCATAATTTTTCAATACATTACAGCAGATCGGCGATCGTTTCCGGACGCTGCCATGAACGTTAGAGAAGTGGTTTTATCGACATCGCAAGGCCTCGATGCGACATGACATTGATAGCTGCTTGCAGGTTCACTCATGAAAAGGTTTGCGTTTCGTCTAATAAACTAAATCATTCTTTGTATTACTAATTTTCAGATCCATTAGAAAATCAAATATATTTCGCAAAAACTTCATGTACCTCAAAATTATTCTCTTAATTTCGAATAAAAAAGCAACAACCACAAAACAAACTTATCCATTTCAATAACTTAATTGTCTACGAATCACTAAAGAATTAGTGTTTTCAAAGCAATTAATTCTCACTGTCAGATAAATTTGTAAAATGCCGTGAAGTTCATTGTCATTGAAGACAGAAAAGCAACGGCCTGTTTCAAACTATGTAAGGAAAAAATCTTTGTCCAAAAGAAAATGGCACACAAAATTATTATAAACATCCTTTAAAATTTTCCTTGTTCAACATATATGTTTTTAAATATTTTGCATTTTCAGAAAAATTCTTAACGTACAAAATATTATAAATTTTATTTTGAAACTTCTCATTTTCACGAATTCTTAAACATATGAAAATGATTCAGATTAAATAGGTATCCAACATGAATTTGATGCCGTTTCCTTTTAATTACAGTATCTTTGATTCATCCATCATACTTCCATTGTTCTTTAACTTGTTCTTAATGTTAATTATATAATTCCTATTATTTAAGACAATGCTCAATGTATAGCGTGTACTCAAAGCAGGACAAAAATCTTATTTGTCAAAAGCTTTACATGTTCAACAGAGATGAAAAAGCAGATTAGCTCACAATCCCCACGGAGAGGTTGTCAAATGAAAAAGAAATTTAAGTAAATTCACTCCTCAAACGTCTTGTATGATTGTACTGTGACAAGCGTTTCAGAGCTACCCGGAAAACAGCTCTTGACAGAGGAGCAGTCCCCGTTGCGAAGGAAACAAGGATTTGGACTAGCGATGGGAATATGACCTGCTGAAACGGAGTAGATGGAGACAAATAAAAGCAACGGGACTAAAGAGGGAGAAAGAGCAAGACGTGCCTGGCGGCTATTCCCAAAAGCAAAACTACTAAACACGGAAAAGAAGTAAACAGTTACGCGCGAGTGGAAATGACGAAATAGAAGATATTATCAAAAAGGGCAAAGCTGATGGAGAAGTGAGTGAGGATGGATGTAAAGTAAATTCAAGGCACATTCAATTAATTTGTTACAACAATATGTGAATACAAGTTAAGTGGTACTGAATAACCGTAAAAGTGTGAAATGAAAACAGTTGAATATTTCGATTTAAACACAGAGTCCTTTGACGTAAATAGTGTTATGGTGTCATCCCTTTGGGAGCTTGAACGCCACTACAGTGACGACACTATGATGCCGTTTAAGCT
Source organism: Teleogryllus occipitalis (assembly GCA_011170035.1). Taxonomy (NCBI): domain Eukaryota; kingdom Metazoa; phylum Arthropoda; class Insecta; order Orthoptera; family Gryllidae; genus Teleogryllus; species Teleogryllus occipitalis. The sequence continues at coordinate 139,653 of BLKR01001552.1, forward strand.
CCCAAATGGATAACACCATAAAAGCAGATGGTCTGTCAAATGACACTATGAATAAATCGAAGTATAGAACAGGTGGGAGGGAAATAGAGAGACCAGGGATGACAGAAACGGGAAGGGGAAATGACAAAGAATGGAAACGATGACATCGTAAAAGCTGATGACCTGTCAAAAGACACTGGATAAATCGAAATGTAGAACAGATGGGAGGGGTATGGAGAAGACCAGGAGATGACAGAAACGGGAAAGGGAAATGGCAAAGAACAAATACGAAGAACCGTAAAAGCCGATGACCTGTCAAAGGACACCATGAATAAACCGAAGTGTAGAACAGGTGGGAGAGAAATGGAGGAGATCAGGTATGACAGAAGTGGGAAGGGGAAATGGCAGAGAACGGAAACGCTGACATCGTAAAATCTGAGAACACCATGAATAAATCGACGTGTAGAACAAGTGGGAGGGAAACGGAGAAGACCACGAGATGACACAAGCGGGAAGGGGAACTGACACAGAACAACGCTCCGAGAGACCGCGCGTGGGGCAGCGTTCGCTAAGAATAGTTGATAAAGCCCTGTGTACATAGTTCACATGCCGCTGGGCGCCGGCGGCGGTGGGTGCCTTGTTTGTGCAGGCGGCGAGTGCTTGCCGAGGGCCCCTCCCTCCCGCCCCCGCCGCCTCCGCCACGCGACGGGCCCCGCACCGCGCGCTCGCCCCCTTCCCCCTCCCCCTTCCCCCTCTCGCAGCGCCAGCTCCCCTCCCGGCTCGTGAACACGTGTTTTCGCAACTCGCCGCAAGTACTTCTGTGAATAGCGTATTCGTTTTTAATGAGGGTCCTCCGTCACAGGTTAGGTACATCGTTTAAACTGAGCTTTCACGATTTCGGCGCTCGGCGGATAGCATACTGTTTCCTCAGATGCGGTCGGTTCGGATCAAAAAGGATCGAGAGCTTTTATCCGACTTCGGGAAAACATGTTTCTTCAGTTAACCTCCATCTGCATAAGGTACATTATCTTTCAAGCGAATACAATTTAACTGCAGGCAGCAGTTTGTGAAAATTAAAAACGTTTTCTCCTAGTTGATTGCTTATATACTATTACTTCCTGTTTCCATCGTCTCATTCTGGTTAAAAAGGTTAAAATATATTATCATCGGTACATCCTCAATTGAATTATTCATATATTTTAAATACAAATGAATATACACTCAATACTTGAAATATTTTTTTTTTAATTGCTCTGAAATTTTGATATAACTGTTGTGTAAGATAGTGGCCAATATGTGTGCATAACTTGTGCAACGGAAATCGTATTTAACACTGAAGTGCACAGATTATAATTGCGTTCAAGTACACAGTGCAATGTTGCAACGAATCACAGTAAAAAATGTACCAAATGTTTTGATATTGTGACATTATACTAATGAAGGTGGTGTGTTTTTAACAGCCTGAAATCCTATTCAATGTACTGCTTGAGCGCTGTCGTTGAGGTCGTGGCGAGTCGCCGAGGAAGCCCATCCAGAAATGAAATAGCAACTCATAACTCTCAGAATTCTGTCAGACTCCTTCCATACCCCAAGACTCGATGCCACGCTGATGTACGCGAAAATGGATGGGCACATTTATTCGAACAAATAGACGCATCTCAGATACTCTCGGATTCCAAATAGCTTCTATCGTCATTCACCCTCATCAGAATTTCCGCCTCGTTCTTCTCTGGTTTTCATCATCTCTTACCAACATAATCCAGCGAACATTTCGTCCCTCCGCTATCGTGGCTGAATCGCTCAACATTGCCAACATAAACAAATATTTTATACGAACAAGTGTGTTTATGATTTATTAATTACGTTAAAAAATCAGTACAAGTGCTACGACACACTTTTCGTAAAAGATCTTCAGATCTTCGGTTTCAGAATATTTACGAGAGCTTCGTCATAATTGGAAATGTTACCTATTCAAGATTTAATTATTAATTATTAAGAAAAAATCTTAATAATTATAATGAAATATAGAGAATTATAATGAAAAAGTATATTAATACTTATTTATGCATTTCTGGCCAAAGACCCTGTTTTTTTGGCCGCCGCTCTATCATTACAACGAGTTAACGCCCGTGGTATATACGTGATTTTATTTTTTACCTAATTTTAATTCTGCATATTTACTTATTTACTATTTAACTATTTGTTCACTTGACTCGGTTTTTCATTTCATATTTTCCTCCCATTATTACCTTTCATAATTCCTACCGCAAGAGAACATGTAGCAACATTGAACTGTTTTCATATTTCCATCGTCACCACAATCTTCTCTATCCTGATAAGTTACGCAGTGTCTACCGAGCTCCTTATCAAAGGAAATAACTAGCAATAACGTATCAGTAAAAAATAAAAACAATTGTATTTAACAACTGCTAAAAAATGCTACTAATTTTTAAAAAAATCATCAAATACGTTTGTTCAACCACTGTTTTAAAAATCAGCAAATAGAATTAAATACAATAGAGTCAACTGTCTCCTGATTTAATTTTCGAGGTTCGGAATCCTGTTGGCGTGGCTTTCCGCAGCCAGTGACTCCTGCGCGGCCTCCCTCTCGTCGCCCCTGGCCCCGGGCAACCGCCCATTGTGGGGGAGCGCCCGCGACCCACATTTTCACCGCGCGCGCCGGGGGTGGCGGTCCATCAGCCGCCGGCGGCAGCCCCGCTCCGGAAATCGTCTGCGCTCTAATGGCGGGGAACGGCGCGGCGGCGGCGGGGGCGGAGGCAGCGGCGGTGGCGGAGGAGGCCGGGTCGACGCAGTCAGGGCCAGCGGAGGCGGGGGCGGGGCAGCGGAGGCGGGGCGGCGGAGGCGGGGCGGCGGCGGAGGCGGCGGCGGAGGCAAAGGTGGAGGCGGAGGCGGTTGCGGAGGCGGAGGCAGCGGTGGCGGAGGTGGAGGCGGTTGCGGAGGCGGAGGCACCGGGGGCGGCGGAGGCAGCGGCGGCGGCGGAGGTGGAGGTGGAGGCGGTTGCGGAGGCGGAGGCGGAGACGGGGTCGGAGTCGGAGGCGGAGGCGGAGGCGGTGGTGGCGGCGGCGGAGGCGGTGGCGGCGGCGGCGGCGGCGGCGGCGGCGGAGACGGCAGAGGCAGCGGAGGCGGCGAAAGCGGAGGCGGCAGTGGCGGCGGCGGTGGTGGCGGGGCGGCGGAGGCAGTGGCGGCGGCGGCGGCAGAGGCGGAGGCGGTCGCCAAGGGGCTGCCGAGAGGATGGGGCATCCACGACGCAGGCTCCACCGACTACGCTCCTCGGAGCGAAGGCCTTTTGTTCCAGGTTCTGGCAACGGGGACGAAACGGAATTCGCGCAGTTATCTTCCAGCTTACTCCCTTCCCAGCAAATTACACGACTGGAGATTAATTGCGGAAGGGACTACTGGAGCGAACATATACGGAATCGAGTACAATCGGAAACGGACATTTACGAAGAAGTTTTAAGATTTGTTGAAAAAAAACGAACTAAATACTTTAGTACATGCGTCTACACTGCCGCTGCGATATGTCAATAGAATTCAAAAAGCAACAAAATTAATAATTTGATAGTCATCCTGAAACATACAGCGATCAAAGGTTTGTGAGACAATATGAAGGTACCCGTATTTAACCATCTACAAAAATACTTAACCGAGAGAACTGTTCTCAAATATCTTCAGATGTTTAACAACCTGAGACTTCACATTGCTAAAGACAACTTTCATTCTTTTAAAATCAATTGCAAGACATAACAATGTATTCCTCAAATCCGCGTCATCGTGTTCTACATCCGTCCAGAGGTCTTCGGCGAAGTGCGGGGGCGCAAGGGGTAGACAGAGCAGTTGAGGGAAGGTTGCGCGGAGGCGACCCACCCCAGACAAAGCACAGCGGGGCGGGGGGCCGCACCAAGGCTCAAATATTTATGCGGGGGCGCGCTGGGTGAGACACTAGTCGGCGCCCCGCGGAGCGCGCGGAGGGGCGCCACTGCCACTGCACAGAGGGCGCAGAGTGGGGACACACTGTCAGAAACTACATTAAATTTAATGTAGATTTAATGTGCGACTGTACATGAATTTTAATGTACCTTGTACATTAAATGATGATTAATGTATATGTACATTAAACTTAATGCTTAAATTGAAATCAATGTAAATTCAATGTACCACTGTCAACTTACCTTACTTGTGTACATTAAATGTAATTGTTTACGTACATTAAATTAAACGTTCACGTACATTAAAGTCACTATATGTGTATATTAAATTTAATTTACGTACATGAAAATTACTTTGATGTAATTTTACATTAAAAATAATGCAGAAATGTCTGAGAGTGTACGAGTACAACACAAACGCGTTGCAGTTCCTCGTGTGTCCGTGTCGTGATATAGCAGCGGGCATATCGTGCACTGACAAATACAAGGTTAGATTTTACAGGAGAGCACAGTAAGCGTTTGGAGGTACGCAAAAAGTTATGTCATTTCATTCGTAAAATGTTTCTAAAATAATTGATGTAAAAACTAATTTAATATACTATAGTTTTGGCAGCTCAGAGTGACAACAGATCATAATATCATTTTTGCCAAAAACGTCAGATAGAAACTTGTTATTCCGAGGTCACGATATGTCTCAGCACTGCGAGTAATAACATCCTGTAATTATTTCTCAAATAAATTACAAAAAAAAATTGCACTATTTATCAAAATGTAATTTAAAAAATATGACTAATATACCTGTGTATACTAATATATGTTTCTGTAGAGCACATCATTTACTGTGTTAAATTCTAATTCAACTCTACAAAATGACCGGAAACATTTCTTAATATTTGCCAACGTTCCAAGGTGGATAATCACGAGTTGCGTTGAATGTACCGCGCAGGTCACACGGAAGACCACACCGCCGCCACGCCCACCGCCCGCGCGATCGCGCAGCTGGTGAAACGCGACCCCGTGCGAACGGCGCTGACCCGCGGCTCCACGTGATGCAGCCGTCGTCAGCCTCCCCCCCGCCCCCGCCCCCGCCACGCTTTCAGCCGCGTCGCTCCCCCGCCCCCACCCCCGCCGCCGCTGCTCCATTTGTCAAAAGAACAACCGAACACTTGTTCAGCTCGAGCCGCCCTCGCACGCCCTTTATTTCCTGCAGGCCCGCGCGCCCGCCGCCGCCCCCGCAGTCGTAAAAGCTTTGTCATGTGGACCCCGCGGCGGCGCAAGGAAAGCGGTTCACACACAAGATCCGACGCCCCCCCTTCCCCTCCCCGCCCCCGCAATCCAGAAAACGGGCGCAAAAAAAGGGGAGACAAGGCGCAGACGACTTCCTTGGACCGGGCGGGGGAGGGGAGGGGAGATTGTGTGTGGGGGCGGGAGAGGGGGGAGAACGCCGCGCAGAAACAAAGCCTTGGCGCTGGTGCGGCCGCCGCATCTGTTTGCCATTACGCCGCGCATGGGCGCAACAGGCGAGCGTCCCCCTCCCCTCCCCTCCTCTCCCCTCCGCTCCGACGCCTCTGGCCCCCGCTCGCCAGCGCGGCTCCCCGCTCTCCTGTTTCCAGAGACAACAGGAAGCTGGGGCACGCCCCCGCCGCGGCCGGCACGAAATATACATCATTCAGCCGCCAGAGAGCACCTGTTGGAATGGCGACCTAGAGTCCTTGGATACAGAGAGTAGCGCAACCCGAACGGCCGCCGCCATTTAATATCCTTCCACTCGAATGCCCCGCCAGGCAGCGTTCAGGAGTTGAGGACATGTGATAACAATCGAAGGCATTGTGAGGAATTTCGAGTATTGGTTTCTGGTAGAATGGTGGTTCATAACTTACCCACAATACCATTTAGTTGAACTGGATATAAAATGGCGGCACCGGTGGCGCAAAGGCATGCGCTACTCTCTGTATCCAGGGACTCTATGGCGACCTGGCGACTCTGTCAAAGCCACGTTGCTGCTAGCGCAATTATGTTCCCGTCACCCAGGTGATTGCTTTTTTTTTCTAGGGCTTTTATCCAGCCAACAGCCGGTTACCCTTTACGTCCCGATGGGATGCATATTCGACCATACACTAGACCAACACACTTGCGGGCTCCTCTGATCTGGGGTCAGCAGAACGCGAGACCCTCCGCGACAACACATACAAAGTCAAGGGACAAACAGCCATGCCCAAGGCGGGACTCGAACCCGCGACCCTTCGGACCGAAGCGCTGAGTCGGTAGCCACCTCGGCCATCTCTTAGCTCATCTCTTAGCCACCTCGGCCATCCAGGTCGGCCAGATGGTTGTACTCTTCCAAATGTGACTGACTACAAAGTGAACCTCGCATACGACATCAATGAATTGCAATCGTGTCCTAATATTCAGTGAACCACCATCTACACGGAAACCGACGCAATAGAACTACTCGAGATCTTTGAAAGACGCAACAAATAAAAAACGAACAGGTTACCTCTCGAACTGACATGTCTGGACCAATTCTCACTGAATGATATTACGAGTACTGCTATGAGGCCGAGTTACTAATTCTACTGGGAATTTTACCAGCTTTTTATTCTCTCGAAAATATAGAAAATGTTTTCTCGTAATCTGTCAAACCACAAACCCGTATCTCGGCTTGTGACTTTTTTTATATCCATCTAACTTATTGGAAGTGTGACGTGGGATGTCGTTTGTGCTTCATATCTTCCCTCGTAGAATCGAGGAAGCCACATCTACGAATATCAGAAACCACACCTTCTTCAAACACACTCGAGTTCATTTGACTCAGAGAATTATATCACATGTCCTAAATTGGATATCCTTCATGTACCCTTGCGAAACCACTCGCTTCTTTCTGTGACTCTACCCTCGTTATGTATGCTTTGCTGCCTCATTTACGAGGGAATCTTGTCCTGGAGCCCATATCTTATATAAAAAAAATCAAGTCCAGATTGAACATATAACATCCAGGTTACCAACCAGGACGTTAAGGGCAATATTTCCGAAGTATATTTTAGAAATAGACAGTACAAACATTTGCAATGCTTTGAACCTATAAGTACTTAAAATCACGTAAACGTTTGTATTCGATTTATCTTTCAATCGAAAAAAAATAAGAAAAAAATAATAGTTCGCATTTTTAAAATTGTCTTGCTATTTTTTATACACTACATTAATATTAATCGAATGGAACAATCGAATTAAAGCTTCATTAAAATTAAGATCATAAAACCCAACAATTTTCAAAATTACCATATCGCGTAGAATCACATTATAATTAATAATATACCATGTGAATAATTATCGTAATTTCTTATGTTACGTGCAGTTCTTCAGCACTAAAACGATCTAACCGTTATACAAGCGGCGAGCTGAGGTCGGGAGGTGGATGGGGACGGGAAAAGGACATGGCGTCGTAAGATGTCTTTTTATAAAGCCTGAAGGGGTCGTGATACAGGGAGTAAGGAGTGTAGTCGATGGAAGGTTCGCAGAAAGCGAAAAATAGCTGCGATCCAGGCCTCCCCTGAACCGGAGAGCAGACAGGAGAAAATGTTCCACGAAGTCATCCACGTAAGCTCCCAGTGAAAGATCACAACTTTGAAAGCGATATTCTTCATCATGCAGGAATAATTTCGAAACTCAACACGTTTTTCCCCGTTACAAATTTATGTAATGTTACCTTTTTCCTGCATAATTACTTGGTAAATGGGTCTTTATATTTTCGTGGGTTATGTCACATTACTGTGCACAATGGCTCGGTTACAACATTCCCGCACTAACACGATGCTTGTTGCATAACTTTCGGCGCATAATTCGAGTACGAACCTCTGTTAATAAATAAATATTGGAAAGAAGAAACAATGTCATAAGTAAGATTGTACAAAATATAATATTCTGTAATACTAAAAGCATTTAAAACTGTTCCTTCGAAAAATGTCAGTATTTTGTCTTAGTAAATCGCTACAAACATCGAAGCACTTGAACAAGGGCGCATGCGTTTTATCGATAACTACAAAAAAACAGTTAATAAATGTCTCTCAAATCATATAAGCAAACTTCGAAAGAAGAAAAGAAGTAATTAACACTTAAAATCACATGCATATTAGGTTTTCTGTCGTTGTTTATGGCGTTCTACAATTACCAATCGCATTGACCATTTGAACTAAGTATATAGAAGATAATATATTTCATTATCAAGCGTTTTATTTTCTTTTGGAACATTCCAAAGGCGTTACTTTCAGATTTACAAAGCTATGAAAGGGGTTTTTCCAAGAAGATTTTGTCTTCAACTAGACGTTAACAAGATTTTTTGAGGGATTCACTACATTAAAGTGAACAGTGATTCAGAAGAAAAGACAAAATTAAAAAGTTTTGAGTTCGGTTCTTGACATGGTAATTGTGAGGAGACAAAACGGAAGTTCCGGCGGGGGCGGGGGCGGGGGCGCGGGCGTGCGCGGCGGCCGCCGTCGAATCCGGGAGCCGCGCAGACAACAAGCGGCGCATTCACGGCGCGCCAGCCAGCGCCAACCGATCCCCAAATCGCATCCAGCTGCCCGGAGGCGCTCTGGCGCGGCAGGGGCGGCGAGTGGTCCGCCGCGCCGCGCCGCGCCGCGCGGGCACGCCTGCCCGCGCCCGATAAGGCCTGGGACAAAGGACGCCACAAAAACGCCATTATTCGGGGCGCGGGCGGGCGGGCGGGCGGGCGGGCGGGCGGGCGGGCAGGCAGGCGGGCGGGCGGGCGGGCGGGCGGGCGGGCGGGCGGGCGGGCGGGCAGGCGGGCGGGCGGGCAGGCGGGCGGGCGGGCGGGCTGGGCGGGCGGGCGGGCGGGCGGGCGGGCGGGCGGGCGGGCGGGCGGGCGGCGGGCGGGCGGGCGGGCGGGCGGGCGGGCGGGCGGGCAGGCGGGCGGGCGGGCGGGCGGGCGGGCGGGCGGGCGGGCGGGCGGGCGGGCGGGCGGGCGGGCGGGCGGGCGCAAAAACTAGAGCGTGAGGGGGGCGTGGGTGCGGCGCTGAAGGAAGGAGGGGGGCGGGGCGGACGGGAGAACCTCTCGGCCGAGCGGCGGGCACGCTTCTGGCGTCATGCGACACGCCGGCCGACAGACGAAACAGATTCACAGTCGGATTGCGCACCCACGCTCGCTTTTGTCCCGAGGCGGACCGACAGTGCGTGTGCAGTTCCATGGCTGCCTTTTCATGTTGACAGTGGGTAGAAGAACGATTGAAGAGACTCATTCAATGGCTTTGTGAACGTGAAAAGAAGGCTTTGGAATACTTCTAAAGTAAATGAATCGCGTGACAATGGACTTTGAAAAATGATTCCCTAGATAGGGACAATCAAATGTGGTTACGTATCAAAGCATTCTTGAAATAAAAGCAAAAACTCCTCATCCCCCCCCAAAAAAATTATAAAAATCAAATAATAAGTCAACGAGATTAACATTAATATGATTTGGGAGTGTTCAATGAAAAATAAAATATTATCTAGCCATCAATCACATTGCATGACAACAGTTATAATGAATATGTTTCCACACAAACGCCCGGAAAACGTAATATTACGTTTGTAGCTCAAGATGTTGAAATTAATAACAAGAATAATTTATCAAAGAGTGCTCCTAATCTCACATGGTGTGCAGGTCGCATCTAGCAACGCAGCCTTAATACCGCCCTCTGAAACAAGTGGAGAAGCAGCGAGCGGGCGGGAGGTTGGGGTTCTGCAGGGGCGTGCGGAGCGGGAACAGAAGATGCAGCGTTTTCGCGGAGGCTGCTGCAAAGGGGCGGGGAGCGCAGGTCGCGCCGCTTCGGCGCACCAGATGCGGCCGCCTTCCTGGAACAAAGGCGCCAGTGTGCAGGGAGGGGGAGGGGGAGATGGGAGGGGCCACGCAGGACCCGCCTGGCATCTCGAGCGAGATGCGACCGACATGTGTGTGTATGTGCAAACGCGAATGAAAGAAAAAAGCGGCAGAAATAATGGAAAAGAGTTTATTGGAGGGTAGAAACATACAATGAAGGGCTGATGTAAAATATACTGGACGAAGAGGGAGAAGGTAATGTGAAATAGACGAGAAAGAAAAAAAAAGAAACAACCAGAAAAGGAAAAAAGGCCGAAGAAAACGGGTGAACAGAAATGGGGAAGAGGGAGAAAGAAAGTGTATATGAAGGAATGTATGTTTGGGATGAGAGAGGATATAGAGGAAGGAGAGATGAAAAGACGGCAAGAGACGGGGAATTTATTAACAGTTGTTTTTGCAACTATGATTACATATTTTGCGGTCCTCGGTAAAAGGCCTGTCATACTTGACAACAACTCCCGTAGATGGTCAAGTAGACAGATTGTCTTGTGTTACCGGTTTACACGAATCCTAAAAATGACCGAAATATTTTTGACCCACATGCCTCAACACACGGTCTATCTCGGCGCAAAGGCGAAAAATAAATTATTCTTCTCTGTTTTAAAAAACGGACTGTAACATCTACAAGTGATTCTCTGATATATGAAGTCTTCTCGCCTGTCTTCACGCACGTCAAAAAAATTCCTTCGCTTCCCTAAAACCAACTATTTTCAAGATTTTCTTGTTTTCTTCCTGCCTAAGAAATCATTGAAAACCAATTGTAGGTAATCTCTGTTTCGTCACTTGTGCCCACACAATTCACGTTTTCTACATATAATTAATACCGTTAATAGCGTCTAAAATTGAATAAAGTTAATATTACATTTTGCCTACCGCTTCATTCCACACTTGAGCTGTTTAAGAGAAGGCCCCGGCTCCCGAGCGAGCAGGTCGAATTGGGCGCGCACATCTACCAAGCCCCTCCCCTCTCCACTGGCCGGTCGAAAACCAATTGTAAGTAATCTCTTTTTCGTCTCCTGTGCTCACACAATTCACGTTTTCTAAATACAGTTAATAGCATCTAAAATTGAATAACGTTACATTTTGCCTACCACTTCATTCCACATTTGCTGTTTAAAAGAAGGCCCCGGCTCCCGAGCGAGCAGGTCGAATTGGGCGGCGCGCACGTCTACCAAGCCCCTCCCCTCTCCACTGGCCGGTCGAAAACCAATTGTAAGTAATCTCTTTTTCGTCTCCTGTGCTCACACAATTCACGTTTTCTAAATACAGTTAATAGCATCTAAAATTGAATAACGTTACATTTTGCCTACCACTTCATTCCACATTTGCTGTTTAAAAGAAGGCCCCGGCTCCCGAGCGAGCAGGTCGAATTGGGCGGCGCGCACGTCTACCAAGCCCCTCCCCTCTCCACTGGCCGGTCGAAAACCAATTGTAAGTAATCTCTTTTTCGTCTCCTGTGCTCACACAATTCACGTTTTCTAAATACAGTTAATAGCATCTAAAATTGAATAACGTTACATTTTGCCTACCACTTCATTCCACATTTGCTGTTTAAAAGAAGGCCCCGGCTCCCGAGCGAGCAGGTCGAATTGGGCGGCGCGCACGTCTACCAAGCCCCTCCCCTCTCCACTGGCCGGTCGAAAACCAATTGTAAGTAATCTCTTTTTCGTCTCCTGTGCTCACACAATTCACGTTTTCTAAATACAGTTAATAGCATCTAAAATTGAATAACGTTACATTTTGCCTACCACTTCATTCCACATTTGCTGTTTAAAAGAAGGCCCCGGCTCCCGAGCGAGCAGGTCGAATTGGGCGGCGCGCACGTCTACCAAGCCCCTCCCCTCTCCACTGGCCGGTCGAAAACCAATTGTAAGTAATCTCTTTTTCGTCTCCTGTGCTCACACAATTCACGTTTTCTAAATACAGTTAATAGCATCTAAAATTGAATAACGTTACATTTTGCCTACCACTTCATTCCACATTTGCTGTTTAAAAGAAGGCCCCGGCTCCCGAGCGAGCAGGTCGAATTGGGCGGCGCGCACGTCTACCAAGCCCCTCCCCTCTCCACTGGCCGGTCGAAAACCAATTGTAAGTAATCTCTTTTTCGTCTCCTGTGCTCACACAATTCACGTTTTCTAAATACAGTTAATAGCATCTAAAATTGAATAACGTTACATTTTGCCTACCACTTCATTCCACATTTGCTGTTTAAAAGAAGGCCCCGGCTCCCGAGCGAGCAGGTCGAATTGGGCGGCGCGCACGTCTACCAAGCCCCTCCCCTCTCCACTGGCCGGTCGCCGGAGGCACGCCAACGCCCACGCGAACGCCAACGCCGGCGCGGCCGCACGGGCGGGGCGGGGCGCGGCGACTGCCATGCAAAACCTGCTCCTCGTCACGTCGGTGACGTCATGCAAACAATGACTGTCTTATGCGGCCCGAGAACCGCGCCGCGCCGCGTCGCGCCGGCCGGCGCTAACGAGATCGCCGATGGAGCCACGAGCGATGCCGTTCTCGCAGCGAGCGCCCGGGCAGACCCGTTCACAGGCGGCATGAGAACGGACTTCCAGACTCACTGCATAGATTCCTAAAGGACGCGGACAATACAATTCGGTGACAAACGTTGAGTACTCACATACACACTCGAACCCGATCGAAGCCGTGGATTTTTAAGGACGAAAAAATCCTTCGTACGCCTTCCTTCGGAGGGAAAGTAAAGCTGGCTGTCCCATGTCAGTAGATTTACTGCATGTAAAAGATCCTCAAGTCTAAATGATGCCTCTGAGCTAAATTCAAATCACCTGTTTCGTCGCCCAAGTAATACCTTCTTTCTCCCATGGTTGGTGAAAGAAGCTTAGCGAAATTTACATGGTCAGACGGAAGAGCAGGCCTCATGGCCTGAGTCTCGCCACGTAAAATATGGCACATTCAATTCAATTCAATTCAATACATGGAATCAGTGGTGAGTTCAACGATACACCACGTACACCGCCGGTATACCTAGTCATTCGAAGTGCATAAGAAATACTTCATAAGTTTTGTTATGCTCTAAGAAGAGATATGTATTGAGATTTGAAAGTTTTAAAACAGATGCGATAAATAACTCTGTTTTGGTATCCAGAGCCAGCCGTAACCACATCCGTAAGCGCGATGAAGTGCGGTAGAGTGATAAGTTTCAAACAGTTCTTAATGCTGTCCAGAGAATTCGCTAGGGTAGGGGAAGGCACCGCATGCCAGCCGCGATAACCTATGGCTCATCATGTTTCAAGGGCGGGGAGAGGGGCGGATGTGCGTCTAGAGGGTCCGTAGGCACCGCAAAATATTGCGGTGGACAGTCCTTCTCTGGTCGTTCGTAAGTTACGCTTCTCTCAATTTTTTTGTGAAAAGGGTGTGTGTTAATGATCTAGAAGTTAGTGGTTTGTGTAATGGTCTTATAGAACAATTATTAAGGACGGAATTTCATAGTATTCGGATTTCAGAAAAGCTCAAAATAAAAGATGACGGTAGAGATAGCTTCCATAAAGTACGGTGGTCTGAGCTGTTGTCCATTTGAATCTTGAAATGTAAAACATCTATATTGTCCTAATTTTGAATTTTACATGAATACAAACATTATGATTTATTATATTAAGTATGAGACAGTTAAGTTTTAAAGCGTTTTTTGGTATGATCAGTTATGAACTTGTAAATGATAGTATCATCCTTACATTCCATTTAAACTATTAACAACAACATAATTTAAAGAATTAACAATGTTGTATTCATAGTTACAATTTGTGACAAAAAATATCCAGTCACTGAACTCCAAGAGGCGACTAAAAAATTCAAAATTACAGCTCTTCTGTGGCTACAGATAGAAAACGTATTGTTCTTGATAGAAAATGTCATTTTTACTATATATTGCACTACAAACAATCGTCGGAAAAATTAAATATGCAAGCTGATTTGTTGACCAATTTCCTTTCCGAAGCTAATAAAGATATCGGCACGCTAGTCGCACGATTAAATAGAGAATACGAACATTCGTAATATCTGTGATATTCATATTAGCCGTACAACAGACGATTTCGGCGTTATTAAAAATGAAAGGAAGTTTGTTTATTAGCTAATAACTCGTAAACGATTTGAAATATCGGTAGTTTCACTACTGTATTCATTATGAAAAGAGGAGTTTGAAACGTTACAACAGTAATATTCAATTAGCAATCACCGTATTTTGTATTTAAAATGGTTACGCTCTTCTTTGGCCATTCCAAAAAATGTATGGCTCTTCGTTAGAAAAACCCCACAAATTGTAGTCCTGTTTATTACTCTCATATCGAGAATAAATACATTTATATTGCAGTAGGCATACTAAAGAACAACTTTCTAAAACAAAGCGAATAGTCAGGAAAATGCGCGCTAGATGCCCAGACCACCCACCCATGGACGAAGACTGGTTGCCGCACCGAAGGCTGTAAGCATGGGTCAAAGAGTAATAAGGCAGCAAACGCAGTAATAAAGCCAAGAGCATGGCATAGCGTACTTCTGGGAGAGCACTAACACCGTTGCGTGCTCTTTGGTTTCAAAATAATTTCATATACATTAATATTGCTGCCATATCTTCAATATTGAATGTCATTAAAAGGAAAATGTATATTTCTAACATGTAAGATCTTTTTCGATTATACGGAGTTGTGCAACCGTGTAACCTAAGCACGAGTTGCCACTGATCTAAGAATGCGAACAACTTATGTAATTACATCATGGTTAGCACCATAGTCGATGTGGTTTCTCTAATCTCAAACTGCTGGGTTTGAACAAATCAAAATGGCCGTCGCGAGAGAGAGAAAGAAGCAAACGGAAATAGCGGAGAACTACGTCGCTTCCGGAAATACATTTGCGTTTAGCAAATGCAGCAATGCAGCATCAACATTTGATATTAAAATAAAATTCAAAGCATGCGCATGCTTCTCAATTTTTTCGAAATCGAAAACACCGTGTATACGCGTTTTAGTTCCACATAAGACATCTTGACTTCAATTAGGATTGCATTTGAGCAAATATATATTCTTACTAGTCACCGAACATGTCTTAACTGTAAAGAAAATATGTTCAATTATTAAAGAGAATTCATTAGCATCCTAAAACCATTACCCGAATTTGGAATTCCATATGGCCACATTAATTAACAATTAACTGAACGAGAAAGAAAACTCAAACAATGAATCTTCGTTATTTCTGACGTCGTTAAGACAAGAAGACGTCTAAATATTCTTGTGAACACTTTAGAGACAAGAGGAGTCATTTCTCAAAACTATCACTGGCGACTAACTGACCAACACATTTCAAAGCATAACGAATATTAACACCGGTGTTTGTGTGTCTTGTGTATGTTCCAGTAACTCACCCAATAGCAAAACCGCTCGTGCAGGGACGCGCGCAGCTAACAGCCATCCAGACTCACCTGCAACAAGAAAGAAGGCAGACTGTGAGGTCAACGTCCGGAAAACAAATTGCACAATTACGAAGGAGACAAATGGATCGATCAAACTGTCGAGGAGGGAAAAAGCAACATCCATCAAAATTTCTCGCATAAACCCTCTGACAGGCGGTTTACACTCGGGGCAGAGCGCGCTATATCTGGCAACGACGCTGTTCATAAACACAGAAGGAGCCTCGAAAATACGAAAAGCGCTGGAAGAGCCTCTTCCACGAACAATCGTTCTCGCCGAGATGGCCGTCGACATGCCGCCACGAAGCAACTAAAATATTGTTCAGACTGGCTTCATACATGGATCGCCTAAAGTGGTATCTTATTCTCGGAAAGATGGGATGTCGGTACTACACTTTTTCTGTGAATGACCATGTAACTTCCGGGGTAGTTAACAGTTCAGAAGATCATCTATTACGGGTTCTCCTTTCTTTCGACAGGAAAAAACCCATTTCGTTGTAATTTCAAATGAAATGTCATACAATTCGCTATCCAACAGAGGATAGACGAATAAGTGTTTTTAGACACAATTTTTTTTCTCTGCAGTAGCTTACTGTATGGAAAACATGGGAAATTAAGATATTAATCTTAGAATTGTGACAAATTATTATTCTATCTTGAGAAAATAATAATAAATTTAAAGAAAAGAGATCATAGGTTCTGTTTCATCCGGTATCAATCATGATATTAGATATTCTGGCATACGCAGACAACAAAAATAGTTACCCTTTGTCACAGCGTGTTTGTCAAAACTGCTCCAGTCACTAACACTGGTCAGACAAAGCGAAACATAGTCACAGTCAATTGTAACACATTCAGAGAAATCGTGACTAAGAAACGTCAGTACTGACAGTATGATGGTTCTAAATCGACACTTTCCTGGAAATTTCAAGATGAGAAAAAACACACATACAATAGATCGGACTAAAGAAACCCGTCTTAAGAATTTCCCAAACAGTGAGTTCATTCAACAACTCTCAGCGGGAGTCGAAAATAGGCCGCCTACTGAGTTCTGAATCTGCTACCTATCTGTCTGCGACACCTCGTCCACGCAACACACAGCATCATTGCTCCCGAATCCTCAGAGAAAACATTCAGTTCAGAGTGTCGGCGGCGGCGTACGCTAGTGATGGCAAATTTTACCAAAACATCGATGTTTCGATACATTGCTAAAGGGTTTTCCATGACGATGAAAACATCGATGAAAGCATATATGAAAAACATCGATGAAAACATTGGTGTTTAAAACATCGATGTTTTAATTATAGACTAATAAACATGTTATTTTCCTATCCATTTTTAATTACAGAACGTAAAAGAGATATATTTTATTGTTTGGTGACCAGCATGTTAGAAGTATGCTAATAAAAATTATTATCGAATGTAAAGAATAAAATTAACAATAAAGAACACCGTGTTTCGCTACTTTATCCTTTAGTCACTTCCATTCATACACCATCGAAGTAAAACCACCTAAAATTCCTTCCGATTAAACAGGCGAAATGTGCAGCGTGATAAAGAGGATGACCCAAACAACGCTATTGCTGTGGATTGCTGTTACTCTACATCGTGTCTAAATCCCTTTATTTAAAAAATTTTAAAAATTAAAAAACATCGATGTTGTTGCAAAAAAATATCGATGTGAAGAAAACATCGAAAGCAAAATATCGATGGTAATATTGATGTTTCAGAAACATCAATGTTTAAAAAAATTAATGTTTCAAAAACATCAATGTTTCAAAAACATCAATGTTTCAAAAACATCAATGTTTCAAAAACATCGATGTTTCAAAAACATCGTTTCCAAAAACATCGATGTTTCAAAAACATCGATGTTTTTTGCCATTCCCATTCAGAGCGGCAGCGGCACCGTCCTCGCGCGTAGGAGCCACAGAGCTCCTGCCGCTCCTGCCGCCCCCTCCACCGCCGACGCCGCGACGCCGGCGGCGACGGGAAGTAATTGCAGCTCACGCGGCGCGGCGCGGGGCGGCGCAGGGCGTCGCGGCGCCTTCCGCGGCGGCGGCGACACTCACGCTCCTGCACGTTCACGCTCGCGCGCGGCCGCCGCGCCTTTGTCTCTCTAAGGCGCGTCCCCGCCCCGCCTGGCCCGGCCCCGCCCCCTTCCCTCCCGAGACGTAAAATGCTCGCCGGCTACATAAACATCAGACACACACACACACACACACACGTACAGCATGTGCGAATAACAAGCGGGCGAGCATTACAACAGAAGCTCAAATAAAACGCGAAGAACACAAGAAAAGTAAATAAGCACGAGACAAAGAACGTTAAGACGGAAGGCAGAAAAAAAAGGACGCTGGCGACGAGGACGCCGGCTCGTTTTTAGAGTGAAGGAGGCTGATTATAAAAGAAGATTCGCTTTTGTAAATAAATGTAAAGAAGACTGAGAAGACGCGCGAACGCAGTCACGCAAGAAGTTGCAATAGAGGAGGGGGGGAGCGGAATGAAAGGCGTGAGGGGGTGGGAGGGGGTAGGGAGGCGAAGAACCGCTAAAGCTGATGAAATTTGGCACTGTGTATACAGGATGTTGGCGAGCATAAATCTTTTCATCCGTTCTAGCTGCTCTCTTCCACGCGGACACTGATACGAATACTCGTTGTTCCCACACATTTCACCTGCGAACAGATCCACAATAAAATTGTTACTGCAATACTACTGTTAAAATTGTTACTACAATAAAATTGATCCACAATAAAATGTTTATGTTAAAATAGTGAATGTTATGATGTACAATAATTAAGGCGATTTCAAACGACCTTGTTTACAGACGGATGAAATGGAACGACATTTTTCCTGACAAATTAGCAGTTAGCTGTGTAAATACAACTGCTCGAAAAGAATGCAGTTACGATCGAAACTTTTAGACATTAAGCAAATAAGAATGATCTATGGTTAATTGAGTTTAATGGACTGCAATTTATATCTCTCATGCTGTTAGATTACTATGTAAAATAATGGATGAAGGCATGGTGGGAACAATTAAAGGTTATTTGTAATGTTGATCCACCTATTAATTGATTTGCGCAAACGCAGATGTGATTGCTGAAATCTCTGCCCCCTCATTTACATTCTGTTTCCTGCATCAGCGTTTTCTCCGCAGAAACAAACGCGCGGCGGTCCGGGGGCGGGGCGACGGAGCGGGGGGGGGGGGTTGAGTGGGCGGCGCGGAGGCGCCAGATCCATTTTCATTGTCCGCCGCCAGAGAATGGGGCGCTGTTCAAACAAGCAACAGCAGTCGCGTCGCCCGCTGCCTCAAAGCGCCGCCTTGTGTCTGCGCCACTGCCAACTGCACAGCTAAGCAGCCCGCAGTCGGCGCGATTCTATCTTGTGTCCGCCCCACCCCGCTCCCGCCCCCGCTCTGCCACCCCGCTCCGCGCCGCCCGCCCGCGCCACGCCACGCCCCGCGCCGCGCCCCGCCCCGCTCCGCACCCCGTCTCGCTCCGTTCCGCTCCGCTCCGCTCCGCTCCGCTCCGCGCCCCGCCCCGCTCCGCGCCCCGCTCCGCGCCACGCCCCGCTCCGCGCCCCGCCCCGCTCCGCGCCCCGTCCCGCTCCGCGCCACGCCCCGCTCCGCGCCACGCCCCGCGCCCGCCCCGCTCCGCACCCCGCCCCGCTCCGCACCCCGCTCCGCGCCACGCCCCGCTCCGCACCCCGCCCCGCCCCTCCCCGCCACGCACTCTCTGCCACGCACCCCCCGCCCCGCCTCGCGGCGCTTCAGACCGCACCTGTAACCCAGGCTCATCCCCGCTGTTTCAATTACGGTGACCCAGCTCAGCCACGCGCGTCTAACCACGCCTCTTATTACACACCTGCGCCCTATATCTCCTCCAAAGAGATCTTCACGTAGTCGCATGCTCGTCTGTCCAGGTCTCTCTGCATCGCATCGAAATGCACACAGGCCAGAGGAAGGCAGACAGCCTTCTCCCTCAACAGTTTGAAAGAGGCCCTCTGGACTTGAGTATTAAAACATGCTTTTTCCGTAAGTATATTCAATCTCTGATTTTATCTTTTTATCAGACAATCTAGAAAATTTGTACTAAAAAAATTACGGGTAAGGATATCTGTCAACTGGCAACCCCTGAATATGGTTCAACCAAAAATAATATGTAATAATTAATAGTATAACTAAAGTTATACATTCCTTCCCATTGTAGCGTGTTTTATTTATTTACTAATAATATATGTTCAACAGAACTACAAATGTTTACTGCAGTTGGGGAATTCGAATGGAACCGTGGCTCACGAATATAGTTGCTCTCCCTCTTGTTTTAGCATTGTCGTTGTTTTGTCGTGTTTAGATTGGATGTCGCACACAGAAATCCATTTGCCCACACGCTTATCGGTAAATACAGGTATAAGTCATCAGCGATATTTATCTAATCGTTGTTACTACTCACATTTTTAGGCATCTCTGAGCAAACATTAGTTCGTCAATTTTTGTTACCTAGCAGTGTTTACATTCAGCCTATATTATTTTGTCTCAATTGCTAGAAATTTGTTGGGCACTTAGGATATCCAAAATAATGAAAAGAATCAATTAGTAGAAAGAAATGTGGTTTTATTTAGATTAAGATAGTATAGCAGAAGTTAGAGCACAAACTGACCTATAAGATTGATCTTTAACGTACGAAACAATAAATCACCGTTTTAATTATTTTTTTAAATTCATTGCCACAAGAAAGAGAGTGCAAAATCTCTTAAATCTTTTGACATTGTTTTACGAGTGTGGGTTCTGAAAAAATGGGCGATGGTCTGCTTGAGCACCTCAAAGGCGAGAATTTACGACATTACTTAGCCCACAATGAATTAAATGCGAACATGGAGGAAAATACAGCTTTGGATGAAAATAGCTCAACCGAAGATAAGCTTAACAAAACAATGAAGTAGATTAATATCTAACTAATCA
This sequence comes from Teleogryllus occipitalis, assembly GCA_011170035.1. Lineage (NCBI taxonomy): Eukaryota > Metazoa > Arthropoda > Insecta > Orthoptera > Gryllidae > Teleogryllus > Teleogryllus occipitalis. The sequence goes on from BLKR01001552.1 coordinate 159,848, forward strand.
TTTGTACTAATACATAAGAGTTTGTGCTTTAAGCAATGTGATCACTATCCAGTTTCCGAAGACATTTCTCGTTTAGAAAAACGTATTATTCCTTTTCAAAAAAGTTAATTCCGTGTTAAATGAAATAATCTCCAAGTATAATTTGTTTTCAATTACTATTATTTTAAATTTTCGGATATTTCGGATATATTTTTTCATTCATTGACCAATTCCGACAAGGCTAGATATCGGCAAAGAAAATATTCTGATGTTCATGAATTCTGTTTTCTTTTCCAACAACCTTCATGTTTACGTATTTTTCTTTTATTTTTTTCACAGAGCTCAATTTATGCAGCAACACGTATCATTAAAAGAAGTAGCAAACCTTTACAAGTTTTTGTGCCTTTGGGAGTACGTCTTTCTCAGTAGCCTCGAAAAGGAGGATATAATGAGAAATAGTGGACCGTCCAAATGGAACCAATCGAAAGTGAACGCGCGTTGCCTTTCCCGGATAAAAGGAAAACCTTCGGGAGTCATGCGCAGCGTCGCGGCGGTGTCCTAGGCGTCGAAAACACAAGCGGAGCAAACATGGCGGAGACCGGCGTCGCGGCGCGGGGCGGCGCGTCGCCGTGGGAAAGACAACAGGTGGCGGTAGGCGCCGCGGCGCTTTCAAAAAGCTCGGGGCGGGCGCGTCGGCCGACTGGCTGCAGGCCACGCCCCTTCGTGTCACTGCCTCCACCTCTTCCACCGCCACAGCCACTGGCCGCCACCTTGGAACCTCAGCCGACACCGCCGCCGCCAAAAACAACAGTCGTAGCCACTGTCTTTACGTTACCTGTGAGAGACCATTTGTCTTCACTGCTTCATGTGGACTCATTTACAGTTGCATTATTCGATTCACCTCGATGACTTCATATCCATCCTTCGTGCTCGTGTAGCCTCTTTTTCTGTTTTACCATCATCGTCATCATCATCACTGATTTCACTTACATTGTTCGTTTCACCTGGATGGCTTCATCGCCAAAAACAACAGTCGTAGCCACTGTCTTTACGTTACCTGTGAGAGACCATTTGTCTTCACTGCTTCATGTGGACTCATTTACAGTTGCATTATTCGATTCACCTCGATGACTTCATATCCATCCTTCGTGCTCGTGTAGCCTCTTTTTCTGTTTTACCATCATCGTCATCATCATCACTGATTTCATTTACACTGTTCGATTCACCACTATGGTTTCATATCCATCCTTCATACTCATGCATCCTCCTTTTCTGTTTTATCATCATCACTGACTGATTTCACGTACATTGTTCGATTCAATGGTTTCATATCCATCCTTCATACTCGTGCAGCCTCTTTTTCTGTTTTATCATCATCATCATCATCATCACTGATTCATTTTACTTACATTGTTCGAATCGGCTTCATATCCACCCTTCGTACTCGTGCAGGATCATTTTCTGTATCATCATCATCACTGACTGATTTCATTTACATTGTTCGATTAACCTGGATGACTTCACCCTTCCTTCGTACTCGTGCAGCCTCATTTTCTGTTTCATCATCATCATCATCATCATCACCACTGACTGAATTCACTTACATTGTTCGATTCACCTGGATGGCTTCATATCCATTCTCCAAACTCGTGCATCTTCCTTTTCAGTTTTATCATCAGCACCATCATCATTCACTGATGTCTTAGGCTTTGCATCGTCACCACCAATTGTCCTCTAACTGCACCAATCATCGCTTGAAACCGTCATATTTCCTACATTCTGCTACACCAAAGCCATTAATATCTTCTTCATAATGGTGGCTGCGGGCGTCACCGTCGCCGCCGCCGCTGCGTTGGGCGTGTTTGCGCGCGCCCGCCGCGTAAACACGCGCGTCTTATTAGGAGTCGCGACGCGTCGCCGGCCGCGGGGGCTACCGCCGCGCGCGTATTGATACAACAGCGGCCGCGTAATGCGCGCGTCGCGGGACGCGCATACGAAAGCGACTCCCTTCCTCCGCGCCGCCGCCGACCGTCTCTGCCGGCGCTGGAGGGAGAGACGTGGTCCACGGAGGCGGCTACTGTGCGCGCTGCACCGAGGACGCGCCCTCTCGGGAATTCCCGCCGCGAGGGACGGTCCACGGTCGTAAGCAGGGCGCGGATGCTGATGAGGTGTCGTCTTTTCGTTGGTGCATTCTGGGCGTTGCTATCTTGTAAATGAATCACGTGTAGGTCATAGAAATGTATAGTTATTGGGTCATTTTTTTTTTGTAATTTCTTGCCATTTGTTCTTCAATTTTTGGGTAATTTTGTGGGACGTTTGCGACATTTTTGTAATTTTTACGCTATTTGTCTCCTTTTCGTGTTTTTTTGTTGGTGTATGTTTCATGAATTTACAATGCCACACTAAAAAAATATTGTATCATCAGTTCATGATGAAATTCACTACTGCAATGGACTCGCAATGTTTTTCGAATTCTCAAAATTACACGGGATCTTTGGTAATTTCCTCGACTTTACAAAACTGGCCGTTGGAAGATGGTGCTAAGGATTACATTTCTTCCTAAAATAAAGAATTTATATTAAGTATAATTTCATATAAATAAATTTTACTTAAAATTATAAAATTCATTAAATAAGTAAATATTTTAATACAAATTGTAGAGTATTTTTCAATAAAATTAGGTAATTTTCCCCTTATTTTTAAGTAATTTTTAAATACTTTTTAGGTCATCAGAATCCGAGCCCTACTCGTAAGTGATTGTCTTTTCAATATCATTCTTCGTTGACCACGGAGATCGTGAGAGATCAGACTGATGAGGCTAATCAAGTCTTCATACTTTTGCGTGAGGATGTGACTTTAAAAAATACGGTTGATTTGGAAATGAAAGGCCGTAGGGTTCTTGATATTGATCTGAAGCACCACGAATTGAATAAAAAGAGAACCAATAACGTAATCCACACGGAAACCACACCCACTATTTAAAAAATCACATTAGTTATTGATATGTTTTCCACTCTCAAAATATTTGTTTGGCCTATTACTCCATTTATTATTCCTAGAGCTTTGATTGTATTTAATTACTAATTTACTAAATTTTGGTTTAAATAGATTGCTGAAATTATGGTTCTACCGCAGCTATATATCAAAACGAAGAGCATTTCTGGATTCGCCAAGAACACAAATCGTTCGGCAAGAAATCCCGACTTACGGAAGTACCCTAGCACGGGGTCCAAAGCCGCCTGCCTTCACCACAACGAAGAAACCTCAGAGCGCCTTACGGAAGAAACTGCACTGTCCATCGAGTGAGTCCACGTGTCCGAGGAAGCGCCGGGGAGGCAGTACAGCGCCGGGCCGGGCCTGGCGGCGCGCTTCCTCGGTGAAAGCTCAAACAAGCGCTTCCGGATGCAGTTCAAACAAAGAACTCTGCGGTAGAGCCCCTCAGCCAGGAGCGTTGTAAACGCATTCGGCCGGGCCCCCGGAGGATCCGTGGGCGCAGCCTATTGTCGAGCTCCATTGTCGGGCGCGGGAGCAGAAATCGCGCTTTATGGCCTCTGAAGAGGGCTGGGCGGCGCGGGCGCGGGCGCGCCAGCAGACGCGGTGAAGAGCCCGCCACAAGGTGCGACCGGCCTTCTTCCACCGGGATGTGAATCCAATGAATGTTCAATGAACGTTCATCTACATAACGTTAAACAACTATGAAGACTGCGTAAGTGTAAGAAAAGATCTAACCCGTCGAAAGAAAACATCTCCCAATATTAATTAATTAATTTATTTATTTTACGTCAAAAAACAGTTGAAACTGCGTATGACGTGCTATGGGAAGAAGTGAATTCTGTGCACATTTTCAAAATTCTGTGATCCCTATACTAAGTCTGCATGAATTTTGAAAATTAAAAAAAAGAGCTCTCATGTAATAAAATCTATTTTCACGGATAAATAAGCAATAAATTTTGGGCTCTTATCCATGATATCCTTCGTCAAGGAATAAGACACATAAGAATTAAGACACATAAAATAAGTTTTTATGGTGAAAATTCGCCTTTTTCGACGCACGATTACATAACTTTCTCTTCTTACGAAGAACATCCTACAGGCGGATCCAGACATTCGGCATTCGCCGAGCAGCGAGCTAGTGCTCGCCCAATCCCGAACAGCTGACGTGTTCGGCGAATGTTCGCTCCGTTTGATGTGTCCAAAATACCGACACGCGATGGGTAGGGCGAACCCCGAATGTTCGTCACTTGGCAAATAGTAAGCAACTCATCCACACTACTCGGGATTCGGCGAGCGGTTGCTCGGTGTTCGCCGAATAACGAATGTGTGGAGCCGCCTTAAGGCGAGAAAGTAAAAATCTAATTTACCTGAAAGTTAAATATGTCAAAGTGCATGTATTTTGAAACTGCGTAATTAGTTTAGATAGGAAGACAAAACCACCCTCTAGCTGCCACAATGCAGTGACTCAATTGTGTACAATTACGTATAATAAATTTCTGCCTTTATAGCAATATTGTTAAGGGCATAGTACTAAAGCATTTGAAAGTGTAAGAAATGCAAAATTCACATTTTCTAATATGTGATATTTTCAAATGGATATGTCCAAGAGCAATTAATGTGTTAAAATAACATGTTCTGCAAACCAAATTCTGAAAACTCAAAACTAAATTATGATTTCTCGTGACTTGAAAAGATTTAATTTTAGAAATTCACACCATTCAACTTTTGCGTGTTTGTAATCAAGCTCATCCTTGAGTTGTGGAATTCCAACTTGCGTATCATTTTACGCCACAAAATAAAAGTGTTTGGTTCTGATTACCTACCAAATGCACAGATGATAAAATCTGATACGTTGAACGATCTGATAATTTATATATCTTTGAAAACCACAGAACTAGTAGATATTGCCCTCATGTTTATATTTCATTCGTATTTAGTCATCAAGCAGCTCTTCATTCTGTGTTATTGACAAAATGTTGAATGAATTAACGTGAGAGGCAGAAATACAATGCTGAATTTAGTAATGTGAGATGACAAAACGTTCGCCAAACCAAGAGGCAGAAATGTAAGAGGATATTAAAGATTCTTCATTATATTCTTTTCGAAAATATCGGATGTTATTTGCAAAGAGCAAAGTTTGCCTCGCATTCAAACAGGCGACATGCTGTTCCACAGACAAGTGGAGCTCCCGACGTCTAAAAATTCTAAGGGTTCCTTAAAGCGATTAGGACTCGATCTAGTTCTTAACAATTAGAACTCGATTTAGTTCTTCCCGAGATTAACTGAAAGAACTAGAAAGCACTACTCTGAAGGGGAAACACACCATCGAAAAGAAAGTATTTCGGAATAGGCTCGTGAGTTTAGGTGGGGTAAATGAAACATTAAATCTGCCAATGCTAAGTTTCGAAATTATGAAAATAAAGGAGAAGTTTTTATATGGATTATTGAGCTAATAGATACTGCTAATTATACAGATCATTACGAAGGATGTCCTTCAAGTGCACTTCAAAAGAAAACACCAGCAAGTGCCTGCTCTCGTCACCGATTGAAACCACAAAATATTGAATGTTCTTCTTTTAAGTACTTTTGTATATTTTGTTTTACATAATCCAAGTGCCCGAATAGTTTTCTGGCGATATTTTCAGTTCCTAATGTATTTAGTTATTAATTTATGTGCTTATAATGTACGTTTGAATAATAACATATTTGTTTGTTATTGTCAGATTGTATTTTTAAGGTAATATTAGAATTGTGTTTTTAGAATTAGGAGTTTTTTAAAAATGCATTGTAAATACCAGAAAATACTGGATGTCCCACTAGTTTTGGGAGCAACTGTACAATCTTTCAGCTTTCTCTATGCCAATGAAATTTGCGTATACTTTGATTTATTTAATGTGGGCGCCTCAAGGTGCACATTGTCATCCAATCGCTGGCTCCAAACCAAAAATTTAAATCGTAACGAAGCTCCCGGTTGGATGACACTGTCCCTCTCTTCGTCCAGCTCGTGGCCTTGAGGCGCCACGTACAATAAATCGGAGTATAGTTCTGCAGAGTGCAATGGCTTTGATTTTGGATTTTTTCACGTAGAGCAGAATCGCGGAGGCAGCGGCGGTGGACCTCAAGGGAGGGCGCCCCCCACAGGCTGGCGTCGGGGGCCTAATCGCGTAAGCCGGGAGCGCCCCCTCCCTGCCCCCCTCCCACCGCTCGCCCGCGCAGGTAAAACCAGGTGCGCCCTCAGGGCCGAAGAACTACACAACCGACACCTCCCCACAAGCCGAGCCCTCTTCTTTCAAGCGGCTCGCCCGAGTGCCGTGCCCTCCGGTGTGTTCATTTCCATTTTACACTCAGATGCATTTGGATTCAACTGGTGGAGTAGAGATGTTCCTATCAGCCCCACAATCATCTTAAAAACAGAAATCCGGAAGTGTTTTCACGAACTTCTAAACTCATAGTCAGGTAACTGTCTCACAGACTCATATTCAACACTTTTCACTTGTACATCTTCGATCGTACGTCTTCGACACAACACATTTCATTTGTGCATCTTCGAAGATGCCATTTTCGTCATTCATTTGTGAACCCAAAACTTACAAGGAATTCGAACGCTTCACTAAGAAAAACTGAGAAAATTATAATATTTATGAGGATATCGGAATCGCCTAAATCTTCATACGCAGAAACTTGCGCCTGTTTAAGGGCTGTCAATCAGTGCAAGGATATGACCACCAATGTCATAATATACATTACGATATTAAGCCATTGAATGTACTGCATGTTGCTGAAGTTTCTCAAGTAATTTAAAATTTTGTAATGTAATTGTAAACAGAACGTAAACATATGACGTTCGGTCAATTTACTTTCACTATCAAACATATTCTCTAAAACTGACTACTAACCACACAGGTTAAAAATCTGTGAGAAGTTTCGTATATCCCAGTTCGCAGAGCGGGTGCATTTCCATTTACATATGGACACACATTAATATAATTCGTCACGCACGCGAAACCGCCCCGGCTTCAAATTAGCGAAATGCCTGCAGTGTTGCTAACCTTTGGGCGCTATGTAAGTCACTGAGAATCGCGTTACCTTCACGCGGGAACGGATGCCTGCGATCAGCAGGAATATCAAGAGGAAACAGTTCTTCTTTCCTCGACAGCTGCTTTCAGCCCGTGCACACCAACTAGAAATTCAATCATTTCATCAAACTTCAAAACTACAGAGTGAAAAAGTTGGCACTTCTGATGGAAGTGTTTATTACGCCTCATCGCTTTGATGCTATCATCATTACTTCTAACTAAACATTACACCTGTACAACGGGAGGCCAACAGTGAAAAGTAGGCGTCTTACTACAAGAAGTAAATGAAATTTTAGAAATTTTTCAAACGTAAATATATTTTATAATTGACAATTCCTTTCAAGATGATCGCCACGCAGTGTTGTGATCGAAAAGGGTCATTTCGTGATTTTTTGAAGCTTTTCCAATATTGCTTAATTTTAACATTTCATTTAGATTTTAGTATTCACAAATAAGAAAAAAAATCCAGTATAAGAATTAATTGAGTTCCAGAAGAAAAGTAATAAATAAGCCTATGAGTTCTTGTACTAGTTCGTTCAACCATATTTTTCTTTCCAAAAAGCTAAATTTCAGGTTTTTAACATTTAAAAACCCCACGCGATTTAAATGAACTTCCAACTCAAGGTTGACTTCATCTGTCCAGATAGTTCGAGAATGTTCTGTCCATCTGGGAGGGAAATATGCATGGCCGCCTACGTCAGCATTTATTTATTTATTTATTTATTCATGTTTCCGGGCGCGTCAACTGCTCTGGTCATTAGTCCCGTTAGTGTAGTGCATGTTTTTTTCTCGGGAGATGGCGGTGATCTTCCCCCACTGGATTGCGAGATCCGGCGCCGACCTACCGTCGGCTAGTGGGGTTTCCCCTTAACCAGGACTCTCCCACCAACGGGGCACCGTCCCAGCCGGGACAATCACTAAGCTCCCGACCGGTCTCCCGGGATATGTGGTAGTGTAGTGCATGTTAGTGTAAGTGTGTGTGTGTGTAAGGGGAAGGGATAGGACAAGGAATGGGAAGGACAGATCGCGCGACGTCCGTGGCCCGTTTGATAGGGTACTGCTCCGGCATTCACCTGGTGTTGATCGGAGAAACCACGGAAAACTACCGATCAGAGCAGCCGGCCGCTAGAATTCCCCTCCAGACAGCGACTGAATTCGACCTAGCTGAAAAGCTAGAGTCGAAAATCCTGCCGCCGTGGGGAGTGGAAACCTAGGACCTCCCGGTCAGCGGCGCTGCAGTGACATCAGTTGACGCCCTGAGCTACCGCTCCCGGTCCGCAGCAGGGACAACGCACACTCCACTTCATCGGAGGGCGATTACAGCTCCGAGCGGGCGCCCCGCGGGCGACAATAATTGACGCCCCGGGTCGCGCCGGGCCGGCCCCTGCGCCCCGGCGGCCGTAGCGGGGCGCCGGCGCCGAATCGGCACTTAAAATTCAAAGCGCCGGCCGCCATTAGCATGACAACGGGCGGCTGGCCCCTTTGTCGCCGGCGCCCTTTTTAGCAGCAGCCCCGCCCCCTCCGGCTCCCCCGGCGCCGCCGCCGCTGCTGGACAGCGACAAAAACAACCTGTTACGCTTGTAAGTACGTTTTCGACACTGTCGTAAACGCTGTGCATGAAATATATTACGTTTTCCGCTATCCCTCTCCGTCGCGTCTCCAAAAAACCTAATTTTCCTCGCTTCTTTTTCCCAGGCCCGAGCGCAAACAAGGCGTTTATTCCTTTTTTTGTCCGCGTGGCCCGCCGGCGCTTGCCGGGCTCCCGCCGCCGGCCCTTTGGCCCCGCGCGCGGCACATCGCGCTAGTTAATGCGGAATGAAACAGTCGTAATTAAGCTGTTGGCGGTTAATGACGCGTGCGGAGCAATCGCGGTGGAGGCGGCGGCGGCGGCGGCGTTCCCGCGCCCGCAGCTCCGTCAGCGCCGTGAAATCGCAATTACGGCGCGCTCCCATTAGCGCCCAGGTGTGAACCGCGGTCGCGAGGAGGTTCCATGTGGAGACTCCGATGATGGAGGAGCTCAATATAGCTTCTCCGCTAGTTCTTAGAATAGGGAGTTTTAGCGTCAGGCGTAAGGGGATTCTGACCGGGAGGTCCTAGATTCGAGTCCTGACAGCGGCAGGGTTTTCGACACTAGCTTTTCAGCTAGGTTCAATTCAGTCGCTGTCTGGAGGAGAATTCTAGCGGCCGGCTGCTCTGATCGGTAGTTTTCCGTGGTTTCTCCGATCAACACCAGGGAATGCCGGAGCAGTACCCTACAAAACGGACCACGGACCGCGCGTGATCTGTCCTTCCTCTTCCTTGTCCTATCCTCTTCCCTTACACACACACTTACACTAACATGCACTACACTACCACATATATATTAGTGCATAACGTCGCTACCTTACGCGTGGTGCTAAAACTCCCTAATATGTATGCAGATAAACATAATGGTTTTGATGCCTGTTTCGGGAGCTCCAACACAGTCGTGCAGTGTGGTACTAAGGAAGAAGCATATCTCCAAAAAACTGCATAGACATACGCCTGTACGCACACTTCGCACGCAACATGAAATATGAAAAGTAAACGAGAGTGAATCGTTAGAAAAACCTGGGTCTAGAGACGACTGTATTGCATAGTAGTATGATGTCTTCATAAAGCGTACGTGATAACAAAATGATCTTTCCTGTCTCTTCTAGCATGCAAATTAAGATCTAAAAGTTGATATCAGTTGCAAGAAAATAACAAAACGCTAAAACCCAAATCAAACACATTATTTTTGAAATTTAAATTGAGGTTTCGAAGAACAATGAAATACAGTGAACTGTTTCAACGTGACCAAAATCTATTAATAGTTTGTCAACGAGAAAAGCCTGTTAATGAACTCTGAAGTTTCAAGAATCAAATTTTAGGACAACATTATAGCTTGTGATCGCTCATGACCTTAATGTTCATGCGACCCTAATACATAAACTACTTTTTTTTTTAAATCGCTTGTAATCCCGAAATCATTTGCCGTTACCCGTGAGATGAATTTTTAATGTATTAATAATGCAGAGTAACAATAATGCTAATAGCACAAGGTACATCCCAGCGAGCAGAAGTAGTGCGTTTGGACGGAGGGCCCCTGGCGTCGGCCAGGGGGGGTCGCGGGCCCCCTCGGAGCGATGAAGCGAGCGCGGAGCTCATTACGACCGCCCGCCGACGCGGCCGCGACTGCCAGCCAGGGCGCGCGCATGCAAATATGTTAAATGATGTATGAGATTGCCGCGCCCGTGTTCGGTTGCGCCGTATTGTGCACGTCGCCCCGCCCTTTTCGCCGCCTCCGGGTGGGGTGAGGGTGTTGGGTTGGGTCGGGGGGGGGGGCGCTTCCGGGACGCAACGGATGCCACCGCCCCACCCCCCTGGTGGAGCACCCTGCAGGGCTGCGGTAGGTACCGGCCACCGCACTCTGGAACGGAGCGCAATAGACGCAGGTAGAATGAATGGCCCTGTGCCGGCGTTTGCGGCCGATCCGTGCCAGAATGCGGTCGAGCGCCTTCAACATCGGAACCGGCGAAAAGAAGTTGACGATCCTATTAAATATGTAGTACCTTCATTTACCACTTACAATGTCAGCGGAAGTCACTTTCTAAACTTTTGAACGTTGACACACCAAATGAAAAGAAAAATTATTTCCATCCTCATTATGAATCATGTATTTGTAGTTTTTTCGTAGGCAATTTAATATCACACTTTTTTGAAAACAATAACAGTAAACACTTCACTTTTTTTGCAACATCTTCCAGTTATAGTTGTAATTACAATGGATTCTTGATCCAGTAAACTACTTTAAGTCGTAATTAATAATTGTGTGTTTTCTGTATGTTGTCTTTAATATACGATAGATATAAATGCGACACTTCACAGATATTTTTTATTTCATCAGGTTAGATGACATTTGCAAAGTTTAGCGAGAGTCACATTTCTGTCAAAATGGAGTTACTGGAATTTCTTGAGACGAGTTCTCTTAAAATAGTAGTCATTCTCTTCTCCCAAATTTCCGAATTATTTTGAGAGAGAATTCTAGTACTCGTAAGTTCAAAGCAAGGACACTCAACTCAAAAATATGTAAGGCCCTCGTATTCGTAAGCTATGTAGACAAAAACACTGTAACAAGAACATAAACGACCAATGTTGCGAACGAAACAATAACTTTCGGAGAACATCACTAGATCAATGCCACATGGCAGCGGGACTGTGTGCTGCGAATATCCCGATTCGACTTCGAGCCGGCGCGGGTCTCTTGAGGGGGCCAACCACTGTTGCCAGCTCTTTTCTTTGGAGATCTCCGCACCTCTTGTCGGGCGGGCGGAGAGCCCCTCCAGAATCGAGGGGCGCCGGTGACGTCACACCTCTCCAGACAAGAAGATGCAATATGGCGCCGCGCACCACGAGGACGGTCTGCGGGCGTAAACTCATTTGTTCAGAGAGCGCCTTTCGCAGCAGCCAACGCATGTCGCTTTCTTGCGTTGTTTGTCTTGTTTGTTCTTGACTTTTTGCTGTTTGGTGTGTGTGTGTGTGTGTGTGTGTATGTGTGTGTGAGTGTGTGTAGCTTGTGGAGGAACTGAAAGACGCCCAACGAATGGGCAAATATAAATAAATACTTTATTTGGATGCTTATGAGACAAGCAGGCCTGCTAATTAAGTCGTTTAACACTACGAGATTTGATCGAACGATAATAAAAATTATACCCTGCAAAAATAAGGTTACTATTAAATCAATTTATAGAAATGTCAATTACGAAGATTTTACTACAGAATTACTCAGAATTTACTACAGAAGTTTTGGAATGGTTACCGGGTTTTCCAATGAGAGACTCGGTGATAAAAGTATGGAGTTTAGGATAAAGTTTGTACACTTTACTTCCGAAAGCTGCCACCTTTTATCCGCCGAGTAACCACGTACTATATACTAATATGAAACAGCGGGACTCCATTAACACAGGCTCTTTTATCCTAAGTTTTATTCGAAGTAAGCCCCGTTCCGTGAAAGAGTGGGCAGGGTGGAAAGTTGTCACATGTCCATCACTGTAAAAAGAACATCCGCATCGAACAAACAACATTGCAGTACGTACAGGCCTCTTCCGCCCTACTGACTAGTCACAGAGTGTAATGTTTCAAACGACAGAGGAAAGAAGGGAGATTAATCGAAATTCGGGTCTTCCTTCAAAGCGTGGAACATCAAATCCGCACAGGTTTTTATTAACGGAGGTTCCCAGCATTTGAGATGGTCTTGGACTACCACGGCTAATGGAATGCCTAATGTACTGGGGAATACTCGTGTCGATACGCGATTCCCTTTACTCGTGTTCGAGTTGAGTGTGCGAGTAAAAATTGATTCCTGGCGCGTACACAAATAGGACATTTGTCCCTTAAATGTAGTACATTTTATATCCCGGAAGGTGGCGGTGTTCCACCCCCGCTAGAACGAGAAATCCGCCGACGACCTACCCGCAGACTTGAGAGATTTATATATTCAGGTATCTCCCCCAGCATGACACCACCACAGCCGAGACCGAGAGGTAGTGTAGTGTATGAAAATGTATGTGTGTGTATGTATGTAAGGGGAGAGGAGGGAACAAGATTGAGGAAGAAAAAATCACGCGCGGTCCTTGCTCCTTTGTTAGAAATCTGTGGCGGCAATTGCCCGGATTTGAACGAAGACCTACGAGAAGCCGACCACTAGAATTCTTTTCCAAACATTGACAAGAGTTAGACTCAGCTTTGTAGCCACTGTCAAATATCACCTACAATCACGGCTCGAAACCTAGGACTTCCCAATCAACGACGTTCTCACAGAGCTATCCCATCCGCTTCCCGTCGAGGCTCTCGTTGAGTTTCTGCAGGACCTCGCTTCGGACGGCGTCAAGAGAACAGCGGTTCTGCGCGCCAGCCCGCTTCCACAATTCCTCCGCGGCGCGGCCGGGCATTGTGCTGGACCGTTTGCGCCGGCGCAGCGTTCGCGAGCGACCGGGGGGCGGAGAGGGAGGAGGGAGGAGGGAGGAGGAGGCTTTGTCGCGGAGGCCTTGAGCACACACAGGTGGGCGCGCGCGGCTCTCACGCGATGGTCCGCGACGAGCATCGGCAGCCGCGCAACTACCTGCCGCCGGGTTATTTATCGCCTGTTTGGGGGGAGCGCACACGAGAGCGCGCGGGGCATTGTGCGCAGGCGGGGAGCAGCGCGCCGCGCACAATGCCAAAAATGTAAATACGCGCCGCCCCCCTCCCCGCCCCGCCCCGCCCCGCCCTGCCGTCGATGGCGGTGGCCCTGTGCCGCGGGGCGGAAGCGGGAGCGCTTTGATAGAGGGAGGGGAAAGGGGTTGCGCTTTGTGCGAAGCGCGAGGGAGGTCGTGGCGGAGGCGGGGCTGGCTCGCTCTGTGCTACAGGCTGCTAACCCCAGCGCTGCACTCGCGCTTTCCGGTACACGCGTGGAAAGTAGGGCGATCTAGCCAATATTCCCTTGTCTTTCTTCTCCTTTTTTGGGGGCCATTTTTCGTTTATAAAACAATGTAGTTTGGTTGGTTGGTTGGTTGGTTGGGGATTCCGGGCGCGTCAACTGCTTTGGTCATTAGTCCCGTTAATATAGTGCATGCTTTTTCCTCGGGAGATGGCGGTGATCTTCCCCCGCTGGATGGAGAGACCCGGCGCCGACCTGACGTCGGCTAGTGGGGTTTCCTTCTAACCAGGACTCTCCCAACAGCAGGGCACCGCCCCAGCTGGGACAAGATCTAAGCTCCCGAGCGGTCTCCCGGAATATGTGGTAGTGTAGTGCATGTTAGTGTAAGTGTGTGGGTAAGGGGAGAGGATGGGACAAGGAAGAGGAAGTACAGATCGCGCGCGGTCCGTGGCCCGTTTGTTACGGTACTGGTCCGGCCTTCGCTTGGTGTTGATCGGAGAAACAACGGAAAACTACAGATCAGAGCAGCCGGCCGATAGAATTCTCCTCCAGACAGCGACTGAATTCGAGCTAGCTGAAAAGCTACTGTCAAAAATCCTCCGTCAGGACTCGAACCTAGGACCTCCCGGTCAGAGGCGCTGCAGTGAGACATGAGTTGATGTACTGAGCTACCGCTGCCGATATAAAATAAATCAATAAACAATCTTTCACGGCTGGCCCTAATAGTAATCGTACTTAACAAGCTAATTGTTTGTGGTGCAGTCGGAATTCTTTCAATTGAACTCTTCGAAAAAGAACAATTTTGGACCACTGCCTATCAATCCGGTATGCAATATCAGTATTTTTCGTTTCTTTAGGTTAAATTTCGGTATTGGATTATTTCGATGTTAATCAATTGTAGCGGACGTTTATGGATAGTGGTCGATGATAATAGACGGAACAATTTTGAAAGACGGTAAGCACAATTAACAAGGTATCTTTTTAGTAATTAATTTTGTGCATAATATAATAATACTGCTGTTCCTATTACAGCCTGAATATTTTTGAAGCTTCCTCTTCCAAGCATATAGTAGTACATTTACTATACGCCGCTACAATGACGAGTGGCAAATAGTTTGCAATGAATTGGAAATGAAACGTTGAGTTCTTCGCGCAAAGTCTCATATCGAGTAATTTTAGAAGAAAGATTATTGGAAGAAAGTATCGGGAAAAAACTTCCATTAATAGTAATTTAATTTTCTATTTTATTTTGTATTTATTTATAATTTTGTTATATTTTTCTGTATCTTCTAGACTGACGATGATGGCAAAGCCGTCGAAAGCCAGCTATCTTAATAAAACTAATATGTTGACGAAGATGACCTCTTTTATTTCTTCTCATAAGAACGTCAACACCACCACATCCCACAATTCCCACAAGAAAGATTATTATTTTGTCGTCAGTCAATTTCATTCTTCTCGCTGATTTCTCACTAGCATCCAAAGGCGGAAGTCCGGTTCACAGAAAGAAAGCCGTAAAACAATAAGAATACAGTTGTGGGACAATGGAGCACAGAACGGACAGCGATCAATAGCCCCTGCCGCTCCCATCAAAGCGCGGGTCGACGCATCAAGCGGGTCGCCTTTTTACTGCTCGCGATGCGCTCAACACGCGGGCACTGACATCAGCTCGCTCCACCCGGGGCACGGCGATCGACGCGTCGTGGCCAGCGCTGCCGTGGCGTCTGCGTCCCACGTCCCACGTCCCACGTCCCCGCTCCCGCGTCGGCGGTGCGGGAGGGGGCGGGGCACGGACGATAACGCCCGCCCAGCGCCGCACAAAGCCCGACCTCTTCTCCAAATTCCGGCGGGCGATACGGCCGTCTGTTTATTGTCTCTCGCAGGCGGGAGCAAAAAGGGGCTGCGAAGGCGTAGCGTCGGGGAGGGGCGGGGGCTGGGAGTGGGGGAGGGGCGGGGGGAGCGTAGAGGGACCGGAGCAGGCTTTGGTCGAAGGTCGGGTGCTCAAGAGGGCCTTGTTCTTGGCGTGCAGTGACGCCTACGTGTTCGGTGCTGGGATTGCTGTAGCAATACTGAGGGTGACAAAAGACCATTTTCGTGCCACATTAATTTTGAATAAAATTTACACACCGCTTGCCAAAACGCTTTGCCAAAGCAAAAACGAAAAAAAGGTGCCATGAACAATAACCGCGGTTACCTCCATACTAATCATTTGCTTAGATGGAATCATGAGATTGTGTTTTATTATAATTGTGAGCAGTTGGGACACCCCAACTATTGAGGGAATCGAGACGTGATACTACTTTCCCTGTCAACTGGAGATCGATCTCAAACACTAGTGGAATCTTTCCCTTCCATGCCTCGACCTTTGGAAGCCTGCTGTGTGGTGACATTTCTGGTGATTAAATAGTAGGATATAGTGGAAACTGATGGAACCTACGGGATCGAATAAAAGTTCAAAACGAAACAAATAACAAGGGAAATCCTCTAATGGTTCAGGTTGTGTTTACTAATTTTATTTGGCTAATTCAGTTACTGATCTCCTGCGAGTGGACTTCTATTACGAAATTAATAATACGCACCGAACACGCGTTTGAATGGAAATAATTTTCGAAACCGTAGAGAAAATCAAATATTTAGAGCTTATATTTTCGTTCACTCGAAAACAGACTGCATATTCCTGTACACAATATTTGGTGTGAGTCGACGTATCTTTTGGCAGATAACTGGAAGGCGATCGAGTTTCAACGCTTGAATTCATTGCGCAGATATGGCGAGAGGTTCCGGCAGGTCACAAGGAATCGCGCGGAGAGGTTGTGGGAGAGCTGAGTTTCAGTACACAGGCTGCGAACCGCAATAGGCCAAAATGGGTTTCAACACGAACTTGCAAAAAGTCAATAAAATGTGTTATATCACAAACATTTCTGAGAGAGAAAGAGATAATGAAACCTTTCCGAGAACATGCCGCTATTTATAAAAGAAATTCAATTTCATTTTAGGGCACTTGCAGATCTTAAAAAAAAACAAAAACAACTGCGTAACAGTATTTCTTCCTGAAACATATCTGAAACCATTGACAGAATCAAGAAGTCACTATCAAAATGAACGAAACATTTTTGGTTCGTAGAGCTATGTCAGTCGCATACATACGATGCCCAAGCCACAGCGGGGCCTTCTATTTAAAATTAAAACGTTGAACGAGTTTAGACACTTTAAGAAAATTGAATGAATTCAGCATAGTAGTATTTTTGTAATATTTATTTAATCTTAATTTTTCTTTGGTACATACACTAACCCCTCGTTAGAACGAACTCGCTTAATACGAATTACGCCGTTACAAGAACAAAACGTCGGTCCCGGCAAGGAATTAAGATAATACGGACATATATAAACTCAGGTAACACGAATTTCTATAACACGAACTTCTATAACACGAATTTCTATGACACGAATTTCTATAACACGAATTTCTATAACACGAATTTCTATAACATGAATTTCTATAACATGAACTGCTATAACACGAACTGCTATAACACGAATTTCTATAACACGAATTTCTATAACACGAATTTCTATAACACGAATTTCTATAACACGAACTCCGATTATTTCGGTCCGATTATTTCGGTCTCTTGGAATTCGTGTTAACGAGGGTTCACTGTATCTCTATGCTGCGTGCTTCTGGCGCCCTTGCGACCCACTGTGTCCTGCCAGCGCCGCCGCCCAAGTCTCCGGAGGGGCGATGGCCCGCGGGCGAAGGAGGGCGCGGGGCGCGCACATGTGGGGCGGAGTGCCCAAGGTCAAGGGCGCGAGCTTACACATGGCCCGCCATCCTTCCCCGCCCCGCCTCCCCAGGGGCCCAGCCTCCCTTCCGGACGCACAGCTCCCTGCCGAAGCGCTACCACGGCACTCGGCCGGGGCGAACAAGGCGAATGATCTTGGCTGTCCGGGTGACGCCGCGTCGAAGGCTGTGTTGCCGACGTTTCGACCATCTTTTCGTGGTCTTCCTCAGGGCTGGTCTGCGTTGGGGTGGTGAGCGCTCGGGATTATATAGGTCTGAGGGACCGATCACGATTGGCTGAGCCACCGAAAGGCGTCCCCCGACCAGCACCAGGCCAGAGCCATCTAAAGCACGACAACCTATCTCTACCAAACCATATCCAAACTAAAGGCTACTTTCAGGCTAATTAAATGCTCCATTTCCCGAATTTCAGAGTCATTTGGATTTCCCAAAATCGTGGGTGCTGGTAGCTTTAGTCTAAACCTAGCAGCGCCCACCTCGGAAATACAACTTCCAATCATTGCAAGACAACGAAAATGCATCCAAAATTAAAGGCTAATGTTAGGCTCTAAGGGAAAAAATGTTGCTCTCCATATTTTCCAAAAATCACGGCTGTACAAAGAGAAACAGTTAACGTGTTTATTCGCCCATAATAACGTATGTTAATTGTTTCCATTTGTACAGCTCTAATTTTTGGGAAATATGGAGAGAAACATTTTTTCCTTGAGGCTAAACTTAGCCTTTACATTTTGGATGCCTTGCAATGATTGGAAGTTGTATTTTCTAGATGGGAGCTGCTAGCTTTAGACTAAAATTAGCGGTGCCCGCGATTTTGGAAAATCCAAAAGAGCCTAAAATTCGGGAATCAGCCTAAAATTAACATTTAATTTTGGATATGGTTTGGTTGAAAACGTATTGTCTATACGTACCCTCTTCATACTACCCAAACTTCACCTCGGTGGAGGTAAGGAAAATTGGCGAATAAACACCAAGTAGATACTTGAGCAGAAATGAACAGTGATGGTCAATAAAATTATTAGCGTTCGCATATCAGCGTCACACAAAATCAAATTATAACCTACTTCATCCTTTTGCTAAAATTACACATTTCCACTTTTATTTTTATATCCAAGAAAGAAAGCCTCGCACATCAAATACGGTTTTCATTGTACTATTTCTGGTTGAGTACAATTAGAGTAGAATAGTTTGTAAAACAGTAGTTGTTTTTCACGTGATGGATAGTCCAATTTTGTGGTGTTTAAACTTATATGCAGTAAACCAACCTGTTCTTACACAGCATACATAACTCTTCAAAATTACGATTTTTTTTTTCGTGGGTATTTTTCAGCATGTAAGCGCCCATCAAATGAACGTAACATACCGAAAAGTCTTCGTTTCCCACAGAACAGCAGCCAGAGTCGGGCACACTTGTTGAGCCGGAGCTGTTTAAAACGCGGAATTATTTCAGGAGAACCAGATTCTGAACCTGTCATTAGAGGTGTAATTGTCTCGGCTACTCCGAAGGCCACACGCACGGCGCTAGGCACTTGTCATGTAGGAGCGGGGGAGGGGACCGTCGCGGAACTGAGGAAGTGGATGTCGACGCCGATATCTTTGTCATGCCGCTCGATGAGAAGGTACTCAAACACTGCTTCTCAGGTGGAACAGAACGAGTGGGAAATATGTTAAAAAGGTGAGTGTAGAGTATGGCAAACAAACGTTTTTCAATAAAAAGATGAAAATGTGTACTTTTTCTCAATTATGTAACATAAGGACGAGCGACCAATCGAAGTACTCCAACATTCATCTTGCAAAATAAAAGGTGGAGACTTGGAATGATTGCTGTCTTTCTACAGATGTCAATCATTTTATCGGGAATTAATTCTTAACAATTATCCAAAGAAGAAAATTATTCCTTAACGTGTCAATGTTCAATCAAACACCACATTTGTTGTTAGAATTGGCTCAGGAGAAATATTCATATTTCGTAGCATATTGAAATAAAGGAGATCAATGGTACTACAAAAACGATTAGGCACCAACAATGAAACATCTAGTAACTCGCCATATATTAAGTAAACCTTTCGATAACAGGACACAAGTGACATTACGTTATCCAAAGAATTAGGAAGATTATACGTTAACAACCACGGCCAGTGCTTGAAACAAATTACGATCGTACATTTAAGCTGGCCATTTCTTCTGAACGAGGGACCTCTCTATTCCCAACTCGATCATGTGAAATTTTTTACGCTAAAGTAAATTAAGTTTTGTATTTATTTCTGATAAATCGGAATAACTATAGATATTTTCATCACTATAGATATTGAATAATTTTAATATTATTAATATTAATAAATTGTTATATATTTACTGTCATTCAAGAAAACTAATGCATACGAAATTCATCGATTCACTCCTTTTACTTACTGCGTCTATTGTCGCGACGTGATACGAACCATTGTATCTGCTTCTCTCGTCTACTCAGCTTCGTTGGTACTTTTATTCAACAATCAATTATTTCTGGTTAAAATATGCGGATGAAATTCCAGAGTTCAAGAAAACGTATAGAGATAGTATTTTCCCCCTATACATCACATACAGTTTTCATTGCTCATAGGCAACATAAGTTGTTGTTTTTTTAAAATCAGCCGAAGTACAGATGTCGCACAGCATGGCACCCAATGTCAGAGAAACGTGCGTTGACGGGGTGGTGGGAGTTGTTGGGATTGCAGGAGGTGGAGTTTTCAAAAGCGGTGAGCATATTGTGATCAATAACATCGATCTGAGGGAGGAGAGTTCTCTAAAACCTGTATAAACGACAATGATGAATAATCAGCTGTGAACAAGAGGAAGAAATCCCAGAGCTAAAAAAAAGGCGCGCAGATTGTATTTTTCCCTCATACGTCACATAAATTTTTTACTGCTCATCGACAAAATAAATTAAAAAAAAACAACCGCGCATCGCATTGCGCACGCTACCCAGCGTCGCATGCCACACGTCGCGTCGCGGCCGTCGCCCGCCCCGGATCGCACACCCCGCGCAGACACACGGCGCGGCGGCGCATGCGCGCAGGCCTCTCGCGGGCCGTCGGCGGCGGCGGCGGCGGCGCGAGCTAATTGCGAACGGGCGATTAGCGCGCTTAGCATATTTAGCATTACGCCACAAACACAATTTTCGTCAAATTGCACAATAATTGAGGGAGGGTTCTCCTCGAGAAAGCCTCTTTCTCTCGCTGGCTTATTACCGGCGAAGGCTCGCGGTTTGCATGTGCGCGGGGGCGGGCACGCGACACTGCCAGAGGGGGAGGGGAGGCGAGGAGCGGGCCCTGGGAACGGGCGCGCGGCTTGGGCGCTGGTCCCCAACGCGAGGGCTACGGTGACGGTAGGCTGTACACTTAGGAGGGGGCAAGGCTTGAAGTATAACTCCAGATGGGTTGAAATCCGAAGCCGGGGCAGATCCAGCCGATCATTTGGAGGAGGGGGGGACATCGTAGATTGTTGTTAAATAATAAACATTTTGGTATTATTTTCTAAATTATTTATGTACTGTAGATATGATATTATACAATACTATTGTTTAAATAATTGCATAATGCGAACATAAATATTTAAATCAATTTTGCCAAATAAAGGAAGATAAACGAAAACTCTAGGCCTTTTGGGCGTGGACAATATTATTGTTTAAATAATTGCATAATTCGAACATAAATATCTAAATCAATTTTGCCAAATAAAGGATGGTAAACGAAAAACTCTAGGCCTTTTGGGCGGTGTTTAAATAATTGCATAATTCGAACATAAATATCTAAATCAATTTTGCCAAATAAAGGATGGTAAACGAAAAACTCTAGGCCTTTTGGGCGGTGGCCATGGCCCCCGTGCCCCCCACCCCTCCATCCGACAGTGATCCAAAGGGCGGCAGGGAAGAAAAATGACTGAGAACTGTGCATTGGGGGTGCTGTGGGAGTTGTAGGAATTGTAGGGGGTTGCGTTTTCAAAAGCAGTGAGCGTATTGTGATCAATCAGATCGTTCTGAGGGAGAAGGGTGTTTTGTAACCTGTAAACACGGCAGAGAGTAAGGACGACAATTATGGTGAGGAATAAATAGGGATTGGAGTTCCCGGAAACGTGATATTGATGATAATAAATCGGGAATGGGGTGATGGGAACGGTAGGACAGCGGCGGGGCCGGAGACGGTGGCAGGGGAGTGGCATGGAGTGGCATGGACCCCATCCGTGGCAATGGCGGCGGGAGGGCAACCCGGCTGCGTGCAGGCATGCGGTGGTGGATGCCACACGGTCCCGCGACTGCGTTGCGGAAGAGGACACAAGGCGAGTAATTGCGGCGGGGCGCCCGCAGCGGCGAGAGCCTTCGCTGGCGCAGGCCCTTCGGGGGGTTCCCCGGCCCGTCACGGCCACTTGGAAGACACCGCCGCTCCAGGCTGCGCCCGCGGCAGCGGCCACGGCCGCCCCGACACCGCCGCCGCGATCAGAGACGTAGTAGTACTCTCCTTCTCTAAACAGGAGAGGAGCCAGTGGGAAGACGAGTGACAGCGCAAGGCTCAAGCAGCTTGTCAGCTTTTTTGTCCGGTCAGGCAAATGCCAAGGCGTGCATTAGATGAGTGAACGCATTTCCATATCCATAGAGCACTTCTCGGCTCTACGACACGGCGGGATGTCTTGGGTTGCAACAGGAGCATTATCGTTATAAATCTGTTAATATAGGCCTTGAATTAGGTACTAGTCAACTTAAGCGATAATTGATGCAACAATACAACCCAACCAATCAAGTACGAACGTCCTCACGGCATTGAGGATATAATAATTTTTAAACTAGATCGCAGAACACAGTTTTCTTTTAACATATTATACGTATTATTACATACTATTTGTTGATATAGTTACATACTATTTGTTTGAATTAAGTGCTCGTCAACTTTAGCAAAAAATGTTGCCACAATACGATCCGAAAGTTGATCAAGTACGCACTTTCTCATGGATTTCAGAGCATATTTGCAGAGCATTTCGTGTTTCTCGGAAAATGCTACGCTAATAAATGAAATGTCTACCAATTTTAGTACATACGTCATAATATAAAATCTGCACTCCGCATCTGGGAATTGCGCGGTAATTATTACATTAAAAGGTCAACCACGCCTTCGAAGTACATATATTTCACCTACAATACTCGTTTGTTTTATTTTCCAGGTCTTTTTTAAAATATTACTTATTTACAGCAGTTTGCATTTATAATTTGGCATATCGTATATACCAAGAAATTGAATCATTCTTCTTTCGAGACCCACGTTCACAATGATTGGAAGCTATTCCTGGGACTCCACGTAAGTTTCATTATTATGCTCATTCTTCAAACCGCATCGATAAATAGAAAACTGAGGTCGAAACGTTTACAGAAATTTACAAGGTTTTTTGCAACAAGTTAATATATTCAAATATGTAGCAATGCGAATAAAAAAATGAAGTATTAAAATGAAAGTGAATACATCAACTATTCAGATTTGCGCATTCAGAAGGCGGAGGACAAATGTTGCCATGAAGGCTAGAGGAAACGCTCATGTGCCAACAATTTGTTCCACTCTTTCTTGTAATAAAAACGCGGAAATGGAAGCCATATCTTGATCACGATGCATATATTTCAATAATAAAAGTTATTGAAATGCAAAAATCATTACTATTTTAGTTTGTTGCAAACCTATAGATTACCAACGTTGCTGTGACACTTTTTTACAATAGTTTGGTACAAAAAAAGATACGAATCAGAAAAGAAATTCTACAAAGTTCAACGCAATACACTATCTCTTTAGAGGGTTATCAATATCGTTCTCTGAAGAAATTGATTCCGAAGCGTTTTTATCTGCAATCATTAGCAAACTGATGTGTTTATACTATCAACAGCTAATGGATTGAAATCTTATTTTAGCTGCACGGATAATCACGCTGAAATAAAAAAGATTACACTGGGATTGTTCTTTTCAACGACGGAACACACAAGGCGAAGATTTGCCCAAGGATTTCACGCTGTTATTACTAGGTGTTCCACAACACGATCTAATCCAATCGTCTTAGCGTCGATAGGTTTTAGATGTACAAAATAGTAAAAAGTGTAGATAAATTGCGGAAATATGTGAAATATGATTGAAAATGGTTGCATTTGCTATCCAAGTCTTGATTTGCTATCCAAGTCTTGATGAAGACTGAAATTTAATCCTTTCACAGGATATTCCTTGATTTTGCACAATTTATCTGTGTCCGCTGCAACGTAGTACATCAACAGTGCGAGTTCAACTATTCTCCGACGAAAAAAAATATACTCGACTTTAGTACAGAGGAAGAAGTTGGACACTTAAATTTCACGAGTACATCAGCATTTGACAATATCCATCACAATACACATTTTACTAGATCAAACACTTTCTTTTTTCAATTCAGAAATTTGATATTCACAGTGGATTAATGTGTACTAACCATGTGCTTACATCCTCCTCCTGCCAAGTGTAAGAGATCCCAATTTTTTTTAACAAAACATTAAATTAGTTTACAAATACATAAAAATATTTTAATATTACATTTCTAAACAGCAAATGTTATAGTTTATGTTAATATTAATTTTCATTACGAATATCCATTATTACAAAATCGTGTAGCCCATAGTGTGGACATACTCATAAGCGGAGTAATATTCATTAACTTCACTTATTAATGCGGTCAAGCTGACTCCGAAATCTGCGGCGCAAA
This sequence comes from Teleogryllus occipitalis, assembly GCA_011170035.1. NCBI lineage: Eukaryota > Metazoa > Arthropoda > Insecta > Orthoptera > Gryllidae > Teleogryllus > Teleogryllus occipitalis. The sequence goes on from BLKR01001552.1 coordinate 183,855, forward strand.
AACGGCTGCAGGTGGAATAGGGGGTGTTGGACTGAGTGTGTCTCCAAGCGCACTTGCTCTCAGGATCTCACGCAGCCCGCTGCGGCGGTTCCTTTGCCTTCCAAGGCGCATCCGCGGATTACATCATACAAAATACACTGTCGGAAAGTTCTGCATTACTTTTAATGTAATGTATATGAAAGTATTTTTCAGGTTCGTAAATTTAATTTAATGTACACATACATTAATTAATGTAAATTAATGTATTAATTAATTAATGTATTAATTAATGTACGCGTACATTTAAGTTAATGAACGTGTACAATTACATTTAATGTAGACAAGTTAACAGTCGTACATTAAATTTACATTGTTTTTAATGTAGGCGTTAAATTTTATGCAAAGGCACATTAATCTCCCTTTACTGTACAAGGTACATTAGAATTCATGCACAGTCGTACATTAAATCTACATTAAATTTAATGTAATTTCTGATGTACCCGCAATTAAACTAATCGAAGCCCACACCAATACCACTAGCTTGATGAACGCCCCGGTGGGCGGATCCCACCCCGGTAGTGATGCGACATCGACATCAATACATGGATGTTGCCAACCATCGATGTTCAAAATTAAAACAAGTATGTTAATAATATCGATGTTAAAAACATCGATAAAAACTATTGATGTTTTAAAGCTGCTTTAGAAACCTCAAATTCTATATTCGTGCACAACATTTAGTTTGACGGTGGCTGTAAATATTAATTTATAATTAAAATTTAATTTGAAAGTTATAAAAAAGCCTTTTTATGTTCGAAAGATGAAGGCGATGTCAGGAGATCAGGATCACCGTGGGCGATGGATAATCTCCTTCATGGTTGTAGTACAAACCGCGTTCGTTTGGTTAAAAAACACATAATCTGACAGTGATACTATCAATTGTTATTTCATATTTTAACGTTCACACAACTGTGATTAAGCTAATTTTTCATCCACGAACAAATCATCGAATACGCAAAAATAACGAGCACAAAATATTGCTCAAAAAACATCGTCTTGAACAAATCAATGTTTAAAACATCGATTTTTTAATAGGAACATTGATGTTTTGAGAACATCGGGATCGAATTATCCCACGCACTGCCGCTTGCATGGTGCGGCGTCGCGGGTAGTGCCCTCTGGCGAACACCGCGACGTCCCCCCCCCCCCGGCTGTTTGCGACCAGATGATTGCGTTTGGAATTCCTCGGTTTTTACCCAACCCCAAAACCGGCGTCGCAGCATTAGAGGCGGACCGGGCGCTAAATGCAGCGGCTGTGCTGAAGTAGGAGAAACGAACTGGGTTACGTCCCGCTGAATAACCCGAGCCACGAACAAATGAGGGTACTTTTTCCGGCGATTTTTAAGTATTGCTTCACAGGAGTGAGGGGGTTCGCAAGAATGAGTCATTTATTCATGCGAGCAGGACATGTGTTGAAATGGCAGGTTTCCCGTTTTTCCATTCAGACTAATCATTGATCTAGTATATGCTGTAGTGGATTTCTCTGTGAACGAGCCCTGTCTTTGTGAAACAAGAATCGGGACTGCCAATGGCGAACGGTTTTGATGAAATAAACATTTGTTTTTTTTCTGTACCTCTTTTAATGTTTGCAATTCTAGAGGGTGGCCACTTATTTCCTGAAATACATTTCCTGACTTTTCTCGGTTTTCTAGGGCATAAGATTTGTAATTTCACACGACTTAAAAATATTAAAACAACCCTGATACTAAATGGTCAGCTCTTTTATCCTGCTGTGTACAAAGTACAAATTAATATTATTCCTTCATCAAATAAAAATTGAGCAAAACACAGCGCTGTATCAAAGTTTTAAAAGATAATATCTTGTTTTATAAACCTCTCATACATTTCTCTGACTTCTAACGATTCTTCTACAGTTCCTGATTTTTTCCTGACTTTTCCAGAGCAATAAAATTTCCTGATTTTCTCTGATTTTCCATGTTTTCCAGAAATTGGCCATCGTTCTCTTCCTCTTCCACTGTGACTGTTTCTAAACGCACAGCCCGATGTACTGCGTCAATGTTTGGTACTGTAATTCTAAGCACTGCCGCCAACCCCCGGCTCGCGTTAAGAGCCCCGTCGCCTCTCGTTGGAGCTTGTCGCGGCGTTTGACGCGGGCGGCGGCGGGCGCGGGCAGGTGCGACCGAAATCGCTTCATGAATAAAATCTTCCTCGGCCCAAAAAAGGCGCGTTGAGGGAACATTCCCGCGGAATTAATTCGTGCCACTGCCGCCAGAGGGAGCGGCCGGCGGCGGCGTCGGGTGTCGGTTTCATATTCATGACCCTCGCGGCCTCGCGGCGCCCTCGCGAGCCGCCCCCGGCGGCCACGCCAGGCCTGCCAACGTAGCCGCCATCACCCGCCACGCCCACCCCGCAAACCTCCCACTTCGCTCTCTTCGTATGTACACCGACACGCTCAGAAAAATACTTGGCAGTGAACATATTACTGTACGCTGCGTACAGGCAGATCGTTGAAAATGCTCCAAATAGGCAATCAGTTTGCTGTAGCTGTAGTTCGTTGAAAATGCTCTAAATAGGCATTCAGTTTGCTGCAGCATCGAGAACACTTCCTACATAACAGCACAATTTGTTCACTTCATCAGAAATCAATTCAATATTTTACATCAAACACGTAAATCGCAACTATGTTAACGTTGTAGGGAATTTAAATACTTTTTCTCAGTACACTAATTGTCTCATTGCTGCCCTACTGAGGCATCATCCGTTACAATAACAGGCAACATTGTCCCTAATTGTCGCTATTAACGTAAATGAATTGCAAAACCGTACATTGCCACTCTTCTGAATTTACTTGTTCGACCTCACTCCGATTTCGCCGCCGCAGCTCTCATCATGTCATACCCTAACCGCTACAATTACAAAAAACATTCACTAAAAAGCCAAACCAAAGTATAACCACGGGATTTCGGTACCCTGCACCCCTATCTATGTTTTCTACTCCCCTCTCGCAACCCTTGCCTCACACGTGCGCGGGTGTCGTCTTTCTCCTCCCAGCAACAGAAGTCGAAAATAAAGAACACCGAAAAAAAACGTTCCTCTTCGAGAAAGTAGGCGGATAGTTTCGTGTAAAGAGCCCGGCAAATTCCATGAAACGCACGCAGCGCTGGCGCAGGGGCGGGGGCGGGGGCGGGGGCGGGGGCGGCGGCGGCCGCAGGCGGCAGAAATTGTTACGCGCACCTCGCACGATCGAGTTTCGTGCTGGGACGCGTCCGTACGCGTCGCGAAGTTCTGTTCCCAGGCTCCCACGGCCTCAAACGCGCGATCGCTATTCGGAATATTCCATTGCTCCGATGCACAAAGCGTTTGAAGCACTCCTGTGCTAACACTTGGTTCGCATGTTGGAAAATATGCCTTTTCGCTTCGAGCGAGAAATCTGTCGCGGTGATGGGACTTGTGTGTCAGGATGTTGCATGTTGGCTGTCAATTCTCGCTGACGATTTGGCCCTGTGATTAGGCTTGAAATGGAAACACGGAAATGTAATTTTCCCTCGAAACTTATTTCCCACATTTGTTTGTTTTCCTAATATACTACATTAATGTTCTTGCAAACGTGTTAAATTTAATAATGAAACACATGCGTTTCATAACATTCTATAAAAATTCATTCGGGTTGACCACAAAAACAAATAATCATGGGGCATTGAATTATTTTTCACATACGGGAAAACATTATGCCAATAGCTCGATAAAAATGTGGAGATAATCGCGCCATAATTGTAAATTGAATTTATGAATAATTTAGGTATTGCTTCGAGTATTTATTATGTTTGTGAAATAAACGAGAACAACTAAAAACACCATCATAGAGGTGTTTGAAGAAAAATATGAATAGCTTTGTTGCAACTATTGTGTCCATTGGCTCTCGTCCTATCGACACCTGCTTTGTGTGGCTTCCCAAGACATGAATGAATGAATGCCTTATTTTACGTGGCGAGACTCAGGCCATGAGGCCTGCTCTTCCGTCTGACCACGCAAATTTCCCTACTTTCTCCTACTAGGGGATAAAGAAGGTATTACTTAGGCGACGAAACAGGCACTTTGAATTTAGCCCAGAGGCATCATTTAGGCTTGAGGATCTTTTACGTGCAGTAAATGTACTAACATGGGACAGCCGGCTTTACTTCCCCTCCGAAGGAAGGTGTACGAAGGATTTTTTCGACTCCACGGCTTCGATCGGGTTTGATCCCGCGAACTCGGGTACAACAGCCCGATACGCTAACCATTACACCCACGCCGCCGCTCAAGACATGGGATGATCTGGCAGAGGTATCTTGATGGCGGTGCCGCCGGCAGCCTTGCAATGGAGCTACCAGAGGCGCGTGGCGGCCGCAGCGGGCAGCTGCGCGTGACCGAGGCGTGATCGCAATAGGCGACCACGCTCGTCGCTACAAAGGTCTGCGTGAAGAGGCACAAACCCACGTTGCGTTTAATGCTCGCAAGGTCGAAGTAAAAATGAGCGGATTGATGCAGAAACCATTTGGTGTTCGTTAGGCAAGATAGGCAAGTTCTCATTGGTTTAGCGGTGAAGTAGTAGTCGTTTTTGTGGCTCCCAGACAGCAGACACCTGATGATGATCGCTAAGCCATCGAAAGCTGCTGTTATTGAAATAAACAGTATTCTTGGCAATGAAAACGCCTTGAATCATTTCAAGTTCTCATTCCCGGCTTGTTAACGTTACGGCAGTATGAAACAGGAACAACTGAGCACCGCTAGTGTGAGAGCAAGCGTCGACGAGAATTTTCATTTCATGAAATGTTATGTATTCATGTTATAATATCAATTTGGTTTGATATGTCACATTTTGAAGAAAGGCGTCCCGAAAATAATCATTTAAGAAGATGGGGGCGGGGGTGCCAATCAGGGGCGGATTTAGCCGATCATTTGTTGTTTTTTGGGGGGGGGATGGTATCGTAGATTTTAGTCAAATAATAAACATATTTGTTATTATTTTGTACATTATTTATGTACTGTAGATGTGATACTACACAATATTACTTTTTAAATATTTACATAATTCCAACATAAATGTTTAAATCAATTTTGGCAAATAAAGAAAGGTAAACGAAAAATCTAGGCCTTTTGGGTAGAGGCTACGGCTCCATGCCCCCCCACCCCCTGGACCCACCAGTGGTTCCAATTAGTTAAATTTCTTGTAATTTACAATTTATGTTTTATATTTATTATCGACGTCAGAACACAATGGAACAGTCAATCCAAGAGCGTGTTTAGAGACGCCATGTTATAGAAACTGAAATCAAGACCGCCTCCTTCGATACAATTTTGACACTCACATCTTCTCTGAACCAAATCAATCTCCTGACCTTGAATACAATGTAATTATCGCAATAAATTTCTCATCTTCACGTCTGAATGCTTCGTTATCTCGAGAAACTGACTGATTTCGAATGCTGCGAGAAATGTGCTGTCCATTGCAGCAACCGCAAGTAATTTTTTTCTTCACATTCACAGAATCAGTTTCTGGGAATTACCTGATTTCAAACTGTTTAAACACCTGCATAAGAAGTTTCATCACTCGTTTTCGATCTGCATCACTTCTTTCACTTAGATGTTTAGTAAATTTAAATTGTAATGTAAGTAATATTTTGTGATGTTATCAAGTATTCTAACACAACGTTTGAGATAATACTGCTGCCTGACATATCCATGCAACGTAAGAGAACCCGTGTAAAGACATGGAGTAGCATATGAAGAAATTTGGACCACTGTTTTTAATTAACGAACAACTGGTTCAAAAGTAAAAAAGAAGAAAACAACTTAATAGACCAGGCCCGGAGTGGTATATTGTTTGTTCGTCTTCACATAAGTGAATGGAAAAATAGCTGAATTCAATAGCCATTTTTTTAGCTTGAGAAGGAAAGTTCAGCTTCATACATCTCGGTGATGGATTGAGACTCGAAATCAGAGTATGTAAGAAATAATGCACTTGCAGGAAATAAGTTCTTTGTGATATCGCTAACAAGTCGCATGGGTCAAGGCCGTCAACATGCGATGCCACAAGCACTCGTTTATTTGCGAGTTTTAAGTCGATGGATTTATTATCACTCACTGTTAGAACATTGTACTCATCTCGCGACATTTTTTACCCATCAACGTACGAAGATCTTTCCTACCTGCGAGTACGATAAGGTCCAAGTTTTTCTGTTGCTTGTATTGTCAGCAAACGTCAGTTCATGCTAGATGCAAATAATTACAATTATTGCTCATTTAATTACAGTTGTTAGTACACTAAAACATCATAATCTGATCACATTAGTGAAGTTCTGACATTTCCATTTGAATACAACACGATTTAATCCTTCCCGTGTAACCGTTCTGTATTTATCAAATATGACTCATCAACAAGAAAGGGCATTTAAACCATTTATAGTGAGCAAGGAGGTTCGTTTATGTAGTACCTGTCCATTTCTATTAATGACATTTAGTATACAAAAGTCAAAGTAATTCAGATTCGAAAATAATTATAATATCATTTTAAACTTAAGATTACAGAACACCGGATAATTTATTTAGCGCAATAACAACTATAATAATAGTAGTTAAAACTAACACAAACATTTTCCATTTACTACTCTTCAAGCAATTCTTCTATATTCTTTTATTTCTTTAAATTCCTCACAAATAAAGTTAATATTTTTGTCATTGGTATAAAAATGTATCTCACATATACGTATATTATTATAAGAGAGAGGGGGGAAATTATGTACTGAATGAGGAAATCGTGTACTATTGTATTTGCATTAATTGTTCTCTACAACTTCCTTTGCAGATGGAGTAAATGATTCGCAGACTGTGTTTTTTCTGGTGGTAACTCGAGACCAGAATGCTATCTATATCTGTGGTGCGACGGGAGTCAAGAATGGTGACTGACACACTACTACGCTGCGATAAGGCACCGTCACGGATACATTCGCGCCGCAGCCAAACGCTGTGGCGGAACACAGCAGACCGGAGAGAAAAATGTGACCCCAAAAGAAAAGAGGTCCTCAGATATTGTACAGTCTGCAAATCTATTGCACAGAAAAAGGAAGTTTGAAAATATAGTGTTTTAGTTGTTTAAACATTGTACATTAATATAATTCCAATCTGGTCGGACTTTTACATGCATTGGATGTGTTGAAATCGCAACTGATAAGCTGTCTGTATGATATTAATTAAATCTAAACTTTCAAGAAATTACAAATAGTAAATGATCAAACATTAAGAAAAAAACAGGAAAAAGGATTTTAAAACGTTTTAAGAAATTATCTTTTCAAAATACTCCAGTGGCTTCCAAAGACCACGAAAAAATTGACACTGGTACGATTTACTTTCCTTGATTTCCTACCTTAGCTCTTATTCTCCGGTAATTATCTGATTAACGTTACGTGTAGAACAGAATTCCGGCACCAACATTTGACAAAACGAAGCAACTTTTTACACTCAATACTCGCAAAGAAACATACATAGAATACTTAATGAAAAGTGAGACATTATGCATTGCAGTAGAGAGAAAAGAACTCCGTTCGACGGCACAGATAAAAAAACCGGTAGGCGGTAGCAACAGAACTCAAAAGACAGCGCAGAAATCAAGGTCGACATTCTTTATCATTAGGCAGCTATTAATAGAATAATTGTAGCGTCATGATTTCATGACGTTCATTTAAAAATGTTCGATTAACAATCGAACATTTTTAAATGAACGTCATGAAATCATGATTTCGAATCCGTCGGAATCTCTTCTGGGACGCGTGCGTCACATGTACAACTGCGAAGCTGACCAATGTGCCACTTTATCTCCGGTTCATGCTCTCTTCAGGACTTTTAACGAGCGAACACAATTCTCTTGTATGAGCTGAATAAGAAGTTTCTCCAAGACGGGTTTTAGGCCTAATTGGCGTCTTAGAGAGTAACGGAATACCGTCTCCGCGAGGACAAATCAAATGACGTCCGCCGTAGGTCAACACGACTCGTCCCAACAATTCAAGGATCCTACGTATCCAGCATATTTGAGTTGAAACAAAAATAAAGTAATCGCGTTAACCTGTGGACAAAAAAACTTTTTTTTATCGTCTGAAGCGATTTCAGCACAGACTAAAACATGTTGTTCTAGAAGCGGTCCTTTATCCAAGTTACAATTTCAAAGAGTTAAATTCCTCACACAAACTCAGAGAGTGAGTGAGAGAGAGAGAAAAAAAATCAATGAGACGAACAAGCGACGCGAGTGGTTGCAGCGTACAAAAACTCCGTGCGGCAATTATGTAAAGTCCGCGGCCGCCGGCGACGGGGTCCATGGGCGGGCGGGCCCCTGCGGCACGCCGCGGCGCGGCGACGAATGCCGCAGGCAGCAGAAGGCGCGCAAGTGCGGAAACCGCGCGCCCCGCCAACGCCAACGCCGCCCGCCTTGCGTTGTTCAGGCTTATTAATAAACACGAGGAATGCAGAGGAGAGAAATGGGTTTTAACGACCCACAATAGAACTGCATCAAGAATAATGGAGCTGTTTGCCTGGATATCATTTTACGGCCCAAGGCTGCGTGAACAGCCGGCGGGTGGACGCGCCGCGCAAACGGCTGTTGTCGCCAGCCGCGGCGGCTTGCGAGGAGCCCGAGCTCCGCGATTTCGTATTCTGTTTGGCGAATTCATAGCAGGGGAATAGCTTACATCATGGTCAATTCATATCAGGGGAATAGTTCATACAATGGCAAATTCATATCAGAGGAATAGTTCATACAATGGCGAATTCATAACAGGGGAATAGTTCATACAATTGTCAATTCTTATCAGGGGAATAGTTCGCACAATGGCAAATTCATATCAGGGGAATAGTTCATAGAAGGGCAAATTCATATCAGAGGAATAGTTCATAAAATGGCAAATTCATATCAGGAGAATAGTTAATGTAATGGCAAATTCATATCATGGGAATAGTTAATGCAATGGCAAATTCACATCATGGGAATAGTTAATGCAATTACAAATTCATATCAGGGGAATAGTTCATACGAAGGTAAATTCATATCAGGGGAATAGTTCGTACGATTCATATCAAGGAAATAGTTCATACACTAGCAAATTCATTCATATTCATATTCAATAGTTCATACAACTATCACACATTTTAGAATTAACCCACTTTTTTCATATACTTAATGTTCCACAACTTCTTTCAATAATCTCCTTATTGCTGAAGAAATAATTGCAATCTGTATACGTGACTGACTTGGCTCAGACCATCTCCTCTGTTAAATCGTCTCAATTAGTTCCTGATCCCGTAACAAATTATTTTCTTAGGCCCAGCACACATTCTGACAAGCATGTTAGAGAAATTTTTGGATATTCGATAATATTCTTAATATTAGTATTCAATTAACATTCATAAATATTTAATTAATGTATATTAGTTATTAGAAAACAAAGCGTGGAGTATTGATCTACTGTTCCTCAATATAGCCATTTCTAATGTCACTAACATCGCATTTAGGATGATGGGAGCATGAAGACAAGTAAGACCCTCAGAAGATACTTAATTGTTATTATCTCCACAGGGATCTCAAATAAAGGCCAATTCTCAAGCAGACCCGCTGAAAACAAAACGAGGCACTGCTGAAATAATAAAAGGGAAGAGGACTTTTTGTGGATAAGATTCCAAAATCTTTATGCGAATTTTAGGAGAGAGCTTGTTTTTAACCAGGTTCTTCATAAAAAGATAAACTTTCAAAATGCATCACATAAAAACAATCCAACAATGTTAAAACAAATGTAGAAGCATCTACTCATATATATTTCATCAAACGCGTTTCATTGAACCCATAGTTATGACATACATGCAATCAAATTTTATATTCACTGCATTCAGTTGTAGATTCTTCTTTCGGGATGAACACTACAAAGTAACGACTTACAAACAATGGCAGTTCAAAACTGCAAGAAAAAAATTATCAATATAAAAGAAACTTATCAATAATATATTATTGATCATGTATTTTCCATAAAAGTCTGTCACTAAGGATTCAGCAACTAGAAGCAAAGCATACCTTCTAAAACTGCGAAATTTTTCATTCATGTTGCAGATGAATAAGTTCTCTCTTGTATACGAAAGAGTTTCACTGAAGATGCACCGTAGAAAGAGCACAGAACAGAGTTCGACCCTGCGGTTTTGAAACATCGTGGATATACGAACAAATGCGCGGAGCGGAGCTGCTAAATCAATCATTTCAGACGAGAAAAGACTCCGCTCGCAATGAACGATAGTGACTTAGCGGAAATGCCAGAAGAGATGAAGAAAATTCATCTAAAAATTTCAACATACAAAACAATGGACGCGTTCATTAGAACTTCGCAGCGCGATAACAAATGAAGTCAACATTTCATTGGCAATGAGAAACAGCCTTCCACCTTCCTTAGTTCACGCTTCGTTGATGCAGCGTGTTTCTACTCTCGTACGAAACATTTTAAAAATTATGTAGTATAGAATAGAAGAAAAACTAGAGAAAATGTTGAAATCTCTGTATTCTGAAGAACGCCATGCTTTTGTTATATTGCAGAAATCGATGTGAGCAAACATCGATGTTCAAAATTAAAATATCGATGTTAATAAAAAAATGTCGAAGTTTTCAAACTGATTTAGTAACCTTTAACATTAAACTCGTGTGCAACAAAATTTAATTTGACAGTATTCATCATTCACCCAATAAGGCTACGAGAAAAGGGGGTAGAACACATTCCCAGAGCGCATTTGTTTGAACACTTCTTAATGTGCGAAATGAATATGAAGAAAGAGGAAATACAAGGGCACGGAGATCATCTTGGGTAAGAGAGTTTGGTCGATGAAGGTAGTACAAACAGCGTTCCTTTGGTTCCAAGACATGAACTAACAGTTTTACCATCAGTTATGTTTCGTATTTTAACTTTTACAGTATTACTACCATGGGAATTTTTCTTTCAGAAAGAATATATCGGAAAAGAAAAAAAAACATTTTGAAAACATCGATTTTTTGAAAACATTGATTTTTGAAAACATCATTTTTTGAAAACATCAATTTTTTGAAAACAATTTTTTTGAAAACATCGATTTCTTAAAACAACGATCTCTTGGAAAAACATCGATGTTTTGGAAACATCGATGTTTTGAAAACATCGCCATCGATGTCGCATCTCTACCTCGTTCCGCCCGCAGGAACGCGCGGCGGCCTTCGCAGGAACGCGCAACGCGCGTCGGGGGCAAAAAGTCACCGCTGCAGGGCTGCGGCCCTTTTTGCCGCATTGTCTTCCCCTCGCCGCCCCGCCCCCTCCGCCTCGCCCGCGGCGCCGCGCCGCCGCTGTGGGAACACGCCCACATTTTCTCACAGCGACTCTCCGTCACCGCGCTGGCTCCCGGGCACGGCATTTCCCCTCAGGTAGTTCACCGTCAAAAGCAGTGCAGTTCAAGTGGTTTGGCCTGGCCTGTCACGGTCCTTATCTTCGAGCCACCCGTGTGGTCGCTGCTTCTTGAGTCGGCCAGACCGGAGGGGTGAGGAGGCGCTCGGGCCCGATCGGCTCTAGTCTACTGAAAGGCGAGTGGGTCACGGGCCACTGCTGAGAATCGTTCCAAGCAATCTCGCTTTAATTACTGCATTTGAACAGCCTTAGTTCAATCAACAAATAGTACACACACCATTCGTATATACTACATTCAGTTCGCACCACCTCATTCATTAAAATTCTCCTTTTATCGGATGTAATTTTCCTGAGGTTATTATAATTGAGGCGTTCGGGTGTAAATGGCGGATATATTAGGTATCGAAGGAAAAAGCAATACAAATGATATTCACTCTTACACTAATGAGCTGCACATGCCATAATGCACTGCTGAATATCATTGGCATTTTTTGTCTGTTCTTGAAACGTCTTGGAATGTAGAGAGCTACTCTGTCTCTGTCTTTATCTCTCTGCCTCTCTGTCTCCCCCTTGATAAAAACTAACAACCTAAATTCGCCCAAAACGTCGGATACAATTTTCTTTTACACCCGAATGTCTTCATTACTGACTGAGGCTACTCTATATACGAATCGCTGCATTTTGCACACGACTCCACCGGAAGTAAGTTTCGCCTTTTGAGTCTCGAATAAGAATTGAAGTAAAATATTTCACACCCATATAACCGCTAAAAGAAATGAAATTATCACACTACTAAAGAAACGATAAGAGTCTCCAGATAATTAATTATTTTTCCCTTGCAATATTCGGTTATCTTCCTGTCAGAGTTTGTTAGCGGTAACACATACTAACCACTCGTAACCACGATCACAGAGCAACTATAAGTATTGCGTAGGCGCGTAATCACCCGCACGTTTCAGCTCCGAGCCAACTATTGAGACATCTCGAGTATATTAAGTCAGAATGACAGAAGGAATGCTTCAGAAGTGCCCATTGGGAATATATGGCCGCCATTAGAGAGGACTACAAAAGCAATTACAACAACGACCAGAGCGCAAAGCGATTAAGGCAACGGTGAGACACGGCGACACAAATGTCTCACTCTCACAGAGACACGAGAGCAGATGAATATCGCTTGTCGAACATATTTTTCGCGCGTAGTAACGACGTTGAGGACAAATATGAAGGAACTCCCCTGGTTTAATCCGCATAATGTTATAATTGCGAACTATTTATCTACAGTTTTCAGACGTTGCCTTAAATGACATTTATAAACACGATAATGTTGAGAAATATCATTTCAAATTCCTAAAATATAACAAAATATGATTATTTTTCTTCGAACTTTTTTTTGAGAATCGTCACACTCATTTCTAAAAACATCGTCAACAAATGGATAAAATGTCTTAAATGAAACAGCAATTAAATAGGCCTACATGATTACACTTTTCAAAAACTAAATCTGAAAACAATCATTCACAGACACATGCAAAACCAAGTTATTGAGCAGAGCAAGTAAAATATTAGAAAAGAAAAGCGTATGGAGTAACAAAATCAAGGATACAATAATGGATATAAACATGTTATTGCTATAAGCAGGCAAACATCCGAGCAACTACTCAATTAACTTTTGTTCAGCTCATTTCCAAAATGGGTCTTATTGGAAGTAATAGTTGCGGACAAACAGCATGTTCGTTTCAAATGGCATATTGAAACATTTTAAAACTGGACTATAATTATGTAACTGTAATTTTTAGGGATGTTAGTTAATATTTGAGATAAAGATCGGTAGTTGTTATAATGTTAGCATATTTCTTAAGTTTTTTAAAGATATACTTTCGTTACTTTCACGACTCTTTTCATTCTGTGAAGTTTTTTCTTTTGTATCCATTCTAAATTATTTTTTACTTGTAGCACTGATGAGATCTGCAGATCAGCAGACGAAACATGTAATTGCTTTATCACTTCTTTGTTTAATAAATTCTGAGTTGCTAAACTGTTAATACAAATAAACTTTTTAATAGATTTGTGTTCCGGGACGCTTCCCTCTGCTCGTGAAACACAACGGCAGCGTTGCAGACCTACCCAGTGGTGACATTCGGGTGTAAAACGGGTGTTAAACTAGCAAATAGGAAAAAAGATAACAATATTTGAGAGAGAAATCGTCATAAAATTGTAGATCGCACTAAGATCGATGAACAAATGTGGAAAAGAAAAACAAACGAAACGTCAGAGGTTTTGATAAAAAAAATAGGAACATCATAAGAGATGTTCAAATCCAAAAAAGAATATCCTTGTTAGGACATCTAGAAAGGATTCGAACAGAAATACCAAACTATTCATAAACTGGAAGCCTATAGCAACTCGTAATACAGAAAGGCCAGGAATCAGATAGGAAGACAATGTGCTTCAGGACCTAAAAACACTGGGAGATAAGAATTGGATGATGACAGCAAGAGACAGGAAGGAGTGGAGGAAGATACTTGAGCAGGCCTTGATCCACATCTGGTTGTAGCGCCCAACAAAGAAGAAGAAGAAACGAAGAACAAGAAGGAAATGGAGAAGAAGAAGGAGGAGGAAAAGGAGATTAAGAAGAAGAAGAAGAAGAAGAAGAAGGAGGAGGAGGAGGAGGAGGAGGAAGAGGAGATGAAGGTGGAGGAGGAGATGAAGACGGAGAAGCAGAAGATGAAGAAGGAGATGAAGAAGAAAGAAAAAGAGATTCAGAAGGAGAGGGAAGATGAGGAGATGAAGGAGGACGAGGAGATGAAGGAGGAGGAGGAGATGAAGAAGAAGGAAATTAAGAAGATGAAGAAGAACAAGAAGAAGGAGAAGGAGAGGAAGAAGAAGAGTTGGAGACAACGGCGGAGGAGATGGCCGCAGGTCGCGATCCGCCGCCTGGGCAGCGGTGGATGCGTTCGGGGCGCGCGGCACCTGCTCCAGAGCCACAGCACGGGAGGCGCCGGCAGAAGCTGCAAAAAACGCCTCCGCGACTCACGACACGACGCGACGCGAGGCGACGCACCGCCGCGGGCACGCGCGCGACCCACATTTATTCCGTCAGCCTACGGCGATCCGCGCCGGCATGAGTAAGCGAGGGCGGGGCCAGAGCGTGGATAGTATCCCCAGCGAAATGATGAACGGGATAGTGAGTGGGAACGTAGATGGACATGCGGAAAAGGAAAAATTAGAAATAAAAGGGGTTGCATTTTGAAATGGAAAACCAACTCTGTGAGGCTAAAACGTGTAGCATCGTAAAGAAAAAAAATGTAGGTGAGTGAACGAAAAAGTGGATGATGGCATTGACTGAGAGAAGCCGGTGAGAACGCACTAGTGGAGGCAGAAGAGTTGGGAGGGGCGAGGGAGTGCGACCCAAATTTATTCCATCAACCTACGACGATTCACGCCAGCATGAGTAAGGGGGCGAGACGAGAGCGTGGGTAGGATCGGCGGCGAGATGGTGGACGGGATAGTGAGCGGGAACGTAGAAGGACAAGCGGAATAGGAAAAATTAGAAATAAAAGGGGATAAATGTTGAAATGGAAAACCAACTCGGTTAGCCTGAAACGTGAAGCATCGTAAAGAAAAGAATGTACGAGAGTGAGCGAAAAAGGGGATGATGTCATTGACTGAGAGAAGCCGGTGAGAAGTACTAGACTGCAGCGGAAGCAGAAGAGTTGAGAGGGGGGAGGGAGCGCGGACCAAATTTATTCCGTCAGCCTACGCAAGAGTAAGCGGGGCCGGGGTGATAGCGTGGGTAAAGATGGCTGGTGGAATCCACGGCGACATGATGGACGGGATAGTGAGCGGGAAATAAGATGGACATGCGGAAGAGGAAAAATTAGAAATAAAAGGGGACGAATGTTGAAATAGAAAATCAACTCAGTTAGATTGAATCGTGTAGCATCGATAGAAAAAAAATTGTAGGAGAGAGAACGAAAAAGCGGATACTGGCACTGAACAAGAGAAGCCGGTGAGAACGGGCCAGACTGCAGCGATGGCAGAAGAGTTGGGAGAGGGCGAGGGAGCACGGATGGGAGAACATGCTGGTGGGAATAGGGGGGTGGCGGCTGCGGCACGCCAACGCAGGCCATGTGAGGCCAGGGCACGGGGCAGGCTGGAGAGACTTTTTGTCCCTCCGGCAGAGCCGTGTGGTGTTGAGCAAATACTCGTCGACGAAGGCTTTGATCTCGGGCAGCCCGGCCCGTTGGCGGGGCACCGCGCCCGCAGAACTGCCTCAGAATGCTTGAAAATTGCAGCGCCCATTCTATGTACGTCGCATCTTTCACTCGTCAATGGTTACGATTACTCCATTCCACCTGCTCATGCTCCCTCGGGAAATATTCGTCATGATGCGTCACGATAACGTATTTAAAAAGAGATGTTTAAAATCAAGGAATTTTTATTAACATGTTCTAATTACTTGCGATTAATTCAAAAATTGTTACAATAAAGTATTTATTTTAATGGGATTTCTAGAAAATTTTAATACTTAAAAATACTATAACATGCGAAAGTGAAACGGAAATAGCCAAACAGTTACGGCCCAAATCCAATGTTCTACTGGGCATTGAATTATTTATTTGAGAAAGGAAGAAAGGAAGAAAGGAAGAAAGGAAGAAAGAAGAATTTATTTGAGAAAGAAAGAAAGATTATTTGAGAAATGAAGAATTTGAGAAAGGAAGAATGGCATGTGATATCATGAGATAGTCATGTTTCTAAAATTACCAATTAATGGTATTGGCAATAGAAGGTC
This sequence comes from Teleogryllus occipitalis, assembly GCA_011170035.1. Classification (NCBI taxonomy): domain Eukaryota; kingdom Metazoa; phylum Arthropoda; class Insecta; order Orthoptera; family Gryllidae; genus Teleogryllus; species Teleogryllus occipitalis. Next base: position 200,079 of record BLKR01001552.1, read on the forward strand.
TGCACTCCAAACAAAATTAATGAAATGTTTTTATTATCGTTTCGTATCTTTCATTGATGATTCAAAGATTTTCTTTTTCTCTGTAAAATAGTTTTTGCATTAAAAATATCAGTATGAAGAAAAATTACAGTTAATAGATTCCGCTTTTAAAAGTAGAAGCCAGGGTCCATTAACATTTGCGAATTTTAATCGTCTCAAAAGCCACAAAATTGTATTAGTCATGATTTTACCGTACGGTCACACGCGAAGACGCTTACGAAGAAATTCCCTAGCGCATTCAGAAATAATTGCGCTCACTCCACTCATAAAATCAAGATTCGCAAACTCCTCCGGACAGATCAAAGCCGCTGGAGCGGCCCTCTCAAAATGCCGCCCCGCGGACCGCACTCCGGCGGTCGCGGTGACACCCGCCCAAAGCACGCGCTCTCCAGCCGGACTCCGCGCTATGCGATCGCTATTTTAGCGCGAGTGGATGTTTAGGCAGCAATCAGGCCTTTGTTTGGAGCATCGCCTCCCCCGATGCTCCGGCTGAAATCACAGAAGGCGCGGAGGCGAAGACAAGCGATGCCAACAATAGCCGGGGAAGCGGGTCGGGTCGCGCCGCGCCGCGCCGCGCGCGCGCCCTTTGTTAAACAAATGCGAGCGCTGTTTGGCGCCGCCCATTAGCGAGCCCGCGGGCAGAGGCGTATCTTCGCAAAACAGCTGCTTCGGCAGGCACTCGCATTGCGCGATGGCGCCCAGCTGTGCGTCAACAATGCGATTCTATCTGCTGGACATACGATAACTCAATACTTGTTTAGTTCAATTTCGCGGATATTCTTATTTGTCCATGTTCGATTTATCAGATCCAATCGTATGACTCTCACTAGTATATAAACAATTTTAAACCGATTTCGTTAAACGTGGATAGCAATAAATTTCCGGTATTTTTTTCTATATCTTTTCCCTTAATAATCCTTATCCTTTTATTATCAATTTAAACTGTTTTCGTTAAACGTCGATAGCAATAAATTTCTGGTATTTTTTTCTATATTCTTTCCCTTAATAATCCTTATCCTTTTATAATAAATATATTTTTCCTTTTATAATAAATTTTAACTGTTCGCGTTAAACGTCGATAGCAATAAATTTATGGTATTTTTTTCTATATCCTTTTCCTTATTTAAATGTCTATTTTACACCAGTCAAATCTTTCTGTGATCACACAAAATACAAATAATAAACTCGCGTGAAATTAGATGCTTAATTTTTTTAATAAAAAATATAACTGACATGAATAAATTAATGTATCGTCCGTTAAAAGTGCTTTTGAAAAAGGTACTGCTTTTCTTTTTAAATCTCAATGAAGCAATCCATTCTTCGATTTAATTTAACACAAAATTACGGGATAATAGACGTGGTTATGCCTACAAAATCAACATTTTCATTTTGTCATCTCTTGACACAAAATACTAATGCAAGGGATAAACACTGTAATTCTCACTTAGGCACAGAATTACTGTAAAAGCAAGAACAGAAACAAAGTTTTGGTTGCAAATTTGCTACGATTATCAGGTATGATTTCTTGATTTCACTATCACACTAAGAATCACATTGTTTGTCCTCCCTTCTCATTCCCTTCCTTTCACACAGTTGGAGACTACAATCTGGTGTACCACAAGGATTGAATTCAACCCCTTTTAAACCGAATTTTTAGCAAATCTTCACGGATTTACCTGCTGAAACTGCCGCAAAAAGCGTGCCGCGTTCAAAACTACACACGTTCACATTTGAAGCAATTTGCAGCGTCCATTAGTGCGAACATCCCTTGTTAGATACGCCGCTGATAGCGGGGGCGTGACGGCGCCCGGCAGGCCGGGATGAAGCGGGACGCGGAGCGGCGCGTGGCGAGGCTGCGAATCCGCGACCGCATCGGCGAGGCTCGCGGCGGCAGCGGCGAAAAGCCTAATAGTCAAAATTAGCCGATAAAAATAGCGCTTTTTAAATATAACCGCGCTTTACTTGTCTCGAAATAGCTTTTAAGGTTAAGTGCACGCGCGCGCGCGCGCGCGCGCGGCGGCGGTGGCGGTGGCGGCGGCGGCGGTGGCGGCGATGCAGGGCGCGCGTCGCGACGCTACGCCGTTAAAGAGACGCGCTCGTGGGCAGGTGCTGGAGGCGTCGCGGCGCCGACGCCGGCGTCCACTGCCGTCCCGGGCGGACGCGGCGTCTGATCGCAGGTTACCGGCCGGTCGAGCTCGTTCTGATCAATAATTTCTGTTGGTGTCGCATTTTGTGACAGAAAATGTGAAATGAACGTGCTATGACTGTTCTCAGGTATTTTATACAACCCTTATGTGTTAAGCTTGTGTGTAAAACGCCAGTCTTCGTAAAATATTTCCATCTAAAGAGTGTGTGAACATATGAAGAATATTAGATGTTGGTACTTAAATTATTGATTTTAATTGATAAGTAATAAATATAACACATTAATATTTTGATGATTTCATGGCAATGGAAAACGTATGAAAATATTATTTTCTGTAACACGTTCTTGGATTTTTAAATACGAAAATTGATTGATGTTTTTGCAAAGACGTTTGTGCATGCCTCGGCAATGATATTCTGATTCTTCAAGTGAGTATAATTGAGAAAATGCATGATATAATTGAAGAAATCTACCTTGTTATGTCGTGAAATGAAAAGCGTAAATGAATACCTTGAATCAATGACGAAGGGTATGAAGATAGTCGAAGTGGAAATGTGTAGGAGAGTATTAGCGAATAATCTCTTGTCTACTCTAAATTGTCCAAATGTCTGAAAACAATGTATAAGACAACATTGACCTGAGTATGTATGAATCACTTTACTGACTAGCTATTTGCTTTAGCTGTATTTTAACGTGTAAAAAATTGATATATGAAATAGTAAATTGATTCAGTCCCGGTTTAGGCGAGTTCTAAAACTGAAATCTATTTGATTAATGTTTAGTCCTTGCATCAGATTGTTTTTCTAGACATTTAGTAACGACAGACATAACAGCTTCTGTTGCTCCTCAGAGATGCTAAACATTTCGAAAAGCGTTGAGCGGTCAGCAGCGACCGACTTTCTAAAATAGATCAGTCACATTTTCGAGGCAATTGTGTGTCGTCCCAGCTAAAGTAAGATAACTTTACGATTCTCCAGGTTTGAGATTCAACATCTGTACGGGCACGAAAGAGTGAACGAGGTTCAAAAATTCATTCTGAGATGAATATAAAACACAACAAGAGTTGCCTCTTCTCAGTAAAGAGCGCATTGAAAACTGATTAGTTAACTGTGATCTGCGATCACGAAGAGTGTCTTTGCGTTCTCCACGACACGGTCCACAGGCCTTAGTCACAATTAAGGGGGTTGCTTTTTGTTGCTATACAAAATATCTACTCAGCTCTTTCCATTCTCAACCCTACACGCGTTCAACCATGATCAACTTCGAGCTTGCCGAAGTGAAAATGTGAATGTATTCGCACGGAAAAGAGCGTGACCATAGAAAACCTTCACCAACAGCTTTGAAAAGTATTTATCTTTACAGCATCCTACAATCAAAATTATTGTAATTCTCCATAGATCGTCACAAAATTGAGATGTGTAATACCTGAACGCAAGTATACCTGAACGCTTCATATATTTCAAAACACAAAAGGTTTCCATTTAGAAATAAGTTTGAATTTACTATTGAATCAAATTTCGCGATTTAAAAAAAAAAGAAAGGTAGTGAGCCCCAGATGCGTTATCGCCTACTATTATTAATTGATTTGTACAGTACGAACTCAAAATTTTGACTATATCATGAAATTAATAGAATTAACGTTTATCTCCAGTCATGAGTTTATTATGTCGTTTTGATGTGCGAGTTTCAATCGATCTACCGAAAAGAGTCTACGTTTCGTCATCTGTATGAGTTTTTAAGTCCAAAGTTGAGTGTTTTTTAATGTAAATATTAGTAATCGCACATAAATGCAATGCCGAGCAATCGTTTGACACACCCGTCCCTTTACAACAAAATTTTCGTGATTATAGAGATGAATTAAGTTTTTAAGTTCATGTGAATAGCAGGATTTCCTGCTGTAATTCACTACAACATGCACGTCCAATTCTTGGTAATATAAAATATTTTAATTACATTTTCAGAAACATGTTTAACTTCATGTTTACAGTGAGTAGTGAATATATTGTTCCACACTTTGTGAACCCGTCTCTAATATCTTGAAGAATAAGGAAGGAATGATTTGAAACAATGTTTTGTGGAGTTTTCGATTTTCCATATAGTGCTTATACTTTCTGTTGTCACTCGCCAATCGCGTTGTAATCGCCAAGGTTCAGATAGAAATTAATTTATATCTCTTGCTCACAACAGACGATTCACATTACAACAGGCCGACGAAGACCACCTTTTCACCACGCGTTATTTCAAAAAATATTTACAAAACAATCTGTAGATGCTAAAACGTTAGAATTGTGAATCTCCAATTTACGCCAACAAATTTTAATGCCACAAAATGCAGTCAGTGAAGTTTCTTGACATAAAACTGATAACGATGCCCACGAGTGGTGATGGAGAGGCGTGAGAAAAACGAAGATGAATTATTACTGCAAACTGACGCGCTCCGGCTGTGTGGCCAGGTGCCCCGCTATGCTTTTCGCTGTTTCGAGGAATTTGGTACAAAACTGAAAGCCCAGATAATATCTTAAGGAGCTGCTATTACAATTAACTTCACTACAATCCCGACCGAAGACAGAAATACACATTTACTAATGAAATATATTATACTGAATATAATATCATTAACAGGTTATCTTACAAAATTGTCTGTATACTTCGAAGAAAATTTTACTTTTGTGACATCGCAATACACTTTTCTGGTAACAGCAGTGATTTCATATAGATACAGTTCAGAGATAACCTCTTAATAAGATTTATAAGCAGAAATTGACTATACTACGTAAATTCTTTTTTCTATCTCATACACTGACACATAGTAATTCATATTTTGTGATAATGACTGGATTGGTCTAACATTCACAATTCCGAAATGATCTTAGGTTTGCCAGAAAACTAATAATACAAAAGACGCTCTGGGAACAATGTGTGAGGAGCAGCTACGTTCCGAAGACAACAGCCGCCAGCTCGGCCGCTGGGACCGAAAGGAGAGCAGAAGCACAAATAAAAATGGCGCCGCGAATAATTTCTACCTCAGAGTGGAACCAGATGTCTGGGCCGGGCGTCGCAACGGAGCGATGAGGACGCGTTGACGGGGGGGGGGGAGGGGCGGGGCGGGGCGGTAGAGGGCAGCTTCCAAATACCCCGGGCCCCACGCCCACTCTTATAAACAGGAAGATTGCATTCCTGATAGTTCACTAAACGGGTACCGATTCTCTGGCCTATACTCAACAACTCGCGTCTGTCACCAGATGTGCTGACAGCACTTGCTTAATTTATGGTATTATTCCACTAAAATAATTGAATTAAGACTAATTTGAAGTACTTTGCCCTATAAATGAGTGATAAGTATACGTAACATGATATTAACTGTAAAGACATTACGGCATTACAACACACAGATAGATATAAAATTTCCGAATAATTAGAATCAACTAGGAACTTCCACGTAACAATTGAGAAAAATCCAAAATAACATTCCTTGTAAGAGAAATATACATTCAGGATCACAATTGTTTAGTTAGTTTTGACGAACTGGGGCCAAATACGAGTAAAATTAAAAGAATAAAGGTAAAAAATATATTGTTGACTTTGGTTGGAGGTTGTAGTTTTTGAGACAAATCTTCATGAAAATCGGAAATTATACATCATTTAGGATGACTCCCTATTCTTTCCGAATGTGAAGAAAATGTTGAATGAATGCTTCTGAAGGCACTTAACAACCCGGATTCATGGATATTTTGTACTCTAATGAGACTGAATTTACCGGATAGAAAATAGTTTACCCTGAAAACACTGGCTGAAAATTTCAAATAGGAAAATAACGAAACAGCCACAAAAATGAATAAACTATTTAAAAAAATTAAATTACCTGAATAAACTATACAAATCCATTATTGTCACAATTGAAAGGTATTTTTTGAAGCTCAGTACTTGCAACTGAGTAACTTCGCGTCAAAGGTTCGATTTTTCGCGTTTCATTGTTCGGATCGGCACCTGGGGCACTCACTGACAGCCAGACTTGCTCTAAGTGTCGCCACAAGGCATCGTACGCTGCGCGAATGAGTGCTAACTCTTTGAACGAGGCTCTACAGCTGCTAATCGCATTTGCCGTCCGTTACACACGCATTTGGCGTCCGTTCTCCCACAAGGATACGCCAGAGGGTCCCGTGAGTCCATCACATGTTGGCGCGGTAACCGTTCAGAGATTTTCACGTGGAAATTTAGTAGAAGCCCACATTTGGATTTTTCTGTCCTACAACCTGATCATTTGGAAAGTTTTTAGTATCGTCACATCAGTAAATACCTGACGTTTTCTGATGTTAAAGTCACGTTTCTTAATTCGTAAAAAAATTAACTTTCTTACGTTTTCTTTTGCTACATAAACGAAGTTACACGTGTGAAACTACTTCTCTTTTCTTGATTTTTTTCGTCTGATCATATTGCGGACGAACTTGCCTTCAAAATCGGTTTCATTGAACCCCCGAGATATGTCATTATAAAGCAAGGGCGACTTCAGAAAACGATCAAGGGGAGGCCATCTAAAAATATCAGAGAAACCATTTTTTTAAATTGAATTTATTTGTGGTAATAACTGTTGTATATACACATTACTTTCAATTTGTATACTATCCTGTAATAAACAATTTGAAAATTAAATATTGTATTTTTTAAATCTTACTTGTAATGCTAATTTCTTCTCTAGAAATATTTTGATTTTAAACTCTGAGACATTTAAAATATTGTAGTTTAAAAATACATGATTATTAAAATGATTCATAAATAATATATCATTAAAATCACATTTGTAAATATTTTTTAAACATTTTTTATCCGGCTTACTTTCAAGGAGGGGGAGATGGCTCCCATGACTTAACTCTGGAGCCGCCCTTTAACTCAGGATTTTTTTAAAATCTAGAAATATAACCATATGACTACAGCAATTTTCTGATTTATTACATGTACAATAAAAATAAATAAATGGCTACAGCGATGTTCTGTTCTAGTACATAATAAATAATGAATAAATGAAACGATTACGTTTTAATTACTTTAAATTGTTAGTTTATGAAATCGTAGATTCTTAATGGTTAAATTTCATCAGTATTGGAATTTCCTGTCGCCGTGCGTAGGTTAGGGGGTTCGTGGTAAAACGATTTTTAAGCACTTGCACAATTTGACAAAAGTTACGAAAAACGTGTCTGCGCATCGTATTCGAATTTGCACGCAACGTGAGAACGTGGAGAAATTAGGCGAGCAGGCTAGAGCGAGGATTGGGAAGGACCGCGGCGAGGGGTTGGCGGCAGGGCCTCGCTCCGTCGCCACAGACCACGCCAGCGCGACGGGCGCCCGTCCTGCCACCCGGCCTGCACTGCACCTCAGGCTGCACGTTTGCGTACGCAGTGCCTTCCCATCACTAATTCACACTACGTATTCAAACTCACTAAATCACAGTCTTCAGAACGGTAGTTACGTTACGATATGCTCGTTTATCTTTTCTCGTTATACTTCGTTTTTCCCACACCTCTACACAAGTAGTTATCAGAACTCTCATTGCAGGATACGTTTTACATCATTATTGTTACAGTATGTATTAGGTAATACAACTGTTTAGTTCCCTTTTTGCTTCTGACTTGCATTAAAACGGTTGCTTCAATAAAATCTTTTATGAACTCGTGTCCATGTTCATTTCAACTGAATGTACAAAATATGGCATTTTATGGAAAACTATTTTGAGGCAGTAGAAGGCAATTATTTTCCTACTGTCATATTACATTATAAATAATGTTTCATTGCAAATTTGCAATTAAGTGAGATTATTTAAAGATACAAATATTAACAGTCTTCAATTATCACCAACACATTAATATCTACTGGATGTATGCATGCACACAACACACGGAGGAGGTAAAATCATACGTTTTAAATGCATTCCAATACCGATCCTTCTTATGAATAAGTATAACATATTTGATTCAACCAATACTGGATATTAAAACACTACATCAAAATAGTAACCTATTAATTCTCTATAAACGCAATTAGTTAAGCATTTTCTTAATGATACAATTAAGAAATTATGCTTCGATAACTGTTGTGCCACACACAACAAACTACTCACTGGTACGTACAGAAAGAACATTTTAACTCGACCTAACTATTCGTCTCTCAAAAACATGGATTTTACTTCATAACTCGAGGAAATATTCGTATTGTTCCCCCAAATTTCCTCAATGTGATCGAGATTTCATAAAAGATTTAACAGTGTCGTTGTCAAACTCATAACGAATTTCAAAACAAGCATACTCACTAACTTCTAGTCCGAATAGGAATCATTCACCAACAGAAGCACTTGCAGCACACAGGTAACATTTTTATCAGCACAACGATTTAGAATGTATATCATTTCGCCCCACTATCACTTGATTACCCCACATTCTACAAACTCTTTCAACCGACTGTTCAACTTGGCAAGAAAAGCACATGCGTAAAAATGCTTCCCTACCGTGCATAACGAAAATAAACCATTGGCTACGCGGAAGTCCACATGCAACACACAACATGCACTACAACATCCTGCGAACAGCTGAGATTTATTCCGCCTGCCGTACCTGCGGCCGCGCGGGCCCCAGGGGCTGCGGGTCGCGAAGGTTAATCCGCGCATAACTCGCGCGGTTATTTCAGGCGCGGCGGCGACAAGGGGCCGTGGGCCGGGGCACTCACCGGCTGTGGGCGAGCGGGAGCAGCCGAGAGGGCGCTCACTAGCGCCGCATGGCACTACAAGGCGCGACCCCGCTCCGCGGGCGCTCGCGCGGCCTCCCGCCTCCGCTGCTCGCTCCTCCGCGCAGGCAGGCAGGCAGACAGGCAGACAGGCCGGCCGGCAGCGCCGCAGGCAGTCGGCTCGGGGCGCCCGCCTCGCTGCTCGCTGGCTCTCGCTCGCACGGCAACCGGACGCGCGCGCGCACACACACTGGCGCCCCGCCGCCTCCGCCGCCCCCGACCGCCGCCTCCGCCGCCCCCGGCTCGCTGCGATTGGTCCGCCGCCGCCGCCGCCGGCCGACGTCGCACGCGCGTGCAACAAGACACCCACGCGCCCCGCGTGCCCGAAAGTCACTTGTCACTCGGGTGCCGGGCCTACACGCCCACTCCCGCGCACACGACGTACACTGAGATGTTCGTCACTCGAGCACGTACACCACTGGGAGGATGCTGCCTGAAGCCGTCCGTTCTCCGCGGGCGGTGGCCGGGCAGTGTGAGTGCGGCGGGTCCGCCGTCGCAGCTTCTTCCCCCTCCCGCGAGAGAGAGAGAGAGCGAACAATGGTCCGCGGTGGGCTGAGGAGCCGGTGCGGCTGCGTCGCAGAAGCTCCGTGGTCGTCCGCAGTGCACGGCGGCCGCCTGCTGTCTGCTGGCTGCGCGGTGGCCTTGAGGCGCCGGGGAGGGGCGCGCGCGAGCCGGTGCTCGCTGCGGGGCCGCGGGGCGGGGCCGCGCGCCGCGGAGGGGGCCCGGCCAACGAGGGGCGCGGGCCGCGGCGCGCCGGCGAGCGCCCGCCCGCGGGGCGGGGATAGGCGGCTGCGGGGGCGGCGGCGGGGGGCGGGGGCGGCGGCGGGGGCGGGGGAGACGGCGAGCCACCTGCGCCGCCGGCCCAGGCACTTGCGGGGCGCCCGCGCCGCGCACCTGACCGCCGACGCCCCCGCGGCCGCCAGCGCCAATGACGCGCGTTTACGGTTCTCTACACTTACACACTTCATAACATTGCTACATTTTAATATAGTTAATGATTCTCAAGAAACTCTGTTAGGAAACTAAAAAGACACACCGCGTGTCTGACTAAACTTCATTATAAACAAAACGAACACTTCAAAGTTTTGCAAATGCGCATGATTAAAATTTTTTTTCTTAAATAAATGAACAATTCAATTTCCAATTTTATAACCAAAACAATTTTCACGTTTTCAACTACATATAAATCACTCGAAGTTAAGAAATATAACAATAAAAAAAAAAACACAAAAATGATTTACCTATGATATGGATTCCGTTTTGTCTTCAAAGATTTTTCACTGCTGAAATTTCTAGTTCTACGTCACAAATTGAAATTAAGACATAAATGAATTGAATGTTTTGTATTTTCTCGGTAGAAATTCGTTTTATATAAACTGCTCGCTTAAGTAGAACAAGAGTTTGCTTAGAAGAGGTATCTTTATAAGAATTATTCCGAGTAATATTTCTAAAGCTTTTAGGGTTCTTCAAAACTTATAAAATGCTTTTACATTACCCTGCGCTTAAAATTTTCCGTTTTAATGAATCTGCGAGAAGCTTAAAAATCAATCAGTACTTCATTTATTTCCAAATCTGAATTGGTGAGTTGATTTCGGATACGAGGAATATATTACCGTATTATTAACTCTTAATTCGATTGCCGTGCGACAGACAGGTGGTGCGCCAAGCGGCAGATGGCAGAGGCTGAGCAATGATTTCAAAACTGTGATAGCGAAACTCGACAATATCTCTGTCAATGTCAAGATTAAGACAGATTATTGCACTGGGTAGCATCTCACTAATTACAATCAATTATGGTACACTTTCAAGCCAGTAGCGGCTTGTTGGTTGAGATAGGATGTTATGTGTTATCCCCAATTCTAATCTTACACCATTTTGATTACGTCTGTCAAGTCCACTGTAGCGTCAACGAACCTACTGTGAGACCCGTTGCACGCCTACAGATCAGGAACATAGCCCAACTGCATCTCGTTACGTTTCCTCCTTAGTATAAGGATTGATTTCTACATTGACCGTGGTCTGATTAGTATTATATTGATCGACTATAATTTATCCACTTCTGTCTATTTTCGAGGAACATTTGCATGTCCTTTTAGAGCACTGTCAAGTTTGAAAACCACTGCTTAAAAGTTTGTGGAAACAAAACTTGAAACCTCTTATCACGAAAATTATATTACCTCGCTGACTTGACGTACACAATTCTGATGATTCTGTCATGTTCACATGTGTTCGAGTTTTTTTCTGAATGGTGTGACAACATCTATTTGCGCTTCTTAAAAATGCAAACTTAAAAAATGCCACTCCTTCGGAATGAACGAAATGGGTTGCAGTCGGACTAAGCCTTCTTACCAACTTATTAAAAATAGTCTCCATATCACATTTTCATCACTATTTGCGAGTCTCTTAGACTTAAAAAGTGCATACCATGAACACTGTAGAACTTAAACTGCATAACAACTATTATGACTTCCTATTTTTTTTAATATTCAAAAATGCATAATAGTCAATAATATCTTCTACAAATGACTGCTATTAAAAATTCGCGCACTAGTTCCTTGGGAATAGCATTATTGGTCAAACATTAATAATCTCTCTTGTGAAAGAGATTTTAAGAAAATAAGTTTTCAGTCTTTTCAGAAATGAAAACTTTCTGTCGATGCGCTGGAAGCAGGACGCGTGAAAATGTAAGAAAATAATGTACACTTCATCGAAAACCACTTCATGAAGATTTTCTATTCGTAGAAGTATCAGCGCATTGTGTAGGCATTTTGGAAAAACTTCTGAACAAGAGTTACAGTTCCTTTTCTAACCGTTGTATTTTCAGTACTTGCGGGTAAATCTCATAATTTGCCTAAAGCACTGGATGGGAAATTACAGGCAAAATTCATAAATGTCGACACATAAATGAGACATATAAACGAAAGGTCGTGTAAAACCTGAAACCGAAACACTAGCACCATCGTAACATTGCCGGACGAGCTTGCTTTCGTAGATGAACGGCTCCAGTACGTGAAGTTAATAAGTCTCTTCACTATATGAGTCATGGTCCCCACAGCCTTTATTCACAATATGCGTCATGGTTTCCACAGCGACCGGCACGTGATCTCGTTTAGAACAGCGGCGAGGACGTAAGCAAATAAGATGTTCGGCGAATGCTTGAAATACTTCCCTTTGCAGAGAGAGGACATACCCAAGGACACTCACACAAGGACACGCCGCCCAGACGCGAGGGTAAGAGAATCGTTGAAGAAAAAAAAGAGGAATGATATACACAAGTTTGTAAGTATGTATTCTCATTCATTATAAATAATAATAATTTGTCATATTGACATGGTCTAGGTGAAGGTCACTTCACTTGGTAGGTGAAGTGTCACTTCACTTCCTTCGCCCGATATGTCGCCACTGATTAAAGCACTTCACGCGAAAAAATTCAAAAAAAGAGAATAAAATGTCAATTTACGTTCCCAGCCACAATTTCAAAATTCACTAATGATGAAACGGTTCAACATTCTGGTAAATTTTTACTTTCTCATAGTAATCCATCGATTTCCACTTCGAAAAGAAACGGAAGATGGTGGTTAAAACGCAATGTTTATTCTTATTTCAAAGATTTCAATCGGAATGTCTAAAATTTACTGGACGTTATCAGCACTTCATTTGCGCTAGAAATAAGGCATCCAATATAAAAATGCTTTCTTAACCATTTTTTGGCGATGGATCTGTACCAAATATTATGAAGAGACAATATATTTCATTTCAGTTGCTAATAGTTCCTTGTGTTTGAGAAGTTGGTCAAGAAAACATTCTATGAATGATTTTAGAGATATTCTGTCAGAATGATTGGAAATAATAAAAAATGGTGGTTAACAATTGAATTACAATTTACTAAATAAGGAAAATACAATGTGAGACGTTAATAAATGAAAACATGGATGCAATAATTGGAAAAAGAAGTTTAAGGATTCTAATATCTAAGAGGACAATTTTTGCCCGAGTCACGAAAAATACACGAAACCTATGATATCTAATACAATTAATAAATAACAAATATTTATAGTATACCTTTCATTTCTCAACAAAAATCACACGTAGTCAAATTTGTATTGTTTGAATTCAATAAATTAAGCTGTGGCTGTAGGAGTTTCCAACGTTTGAGGTTCACAACAAAGGGAGAGGGTGATTCTGTTGTCTCCGACAGCGTAGTTAGATGAAGGACAGAATGAATACTTGAAATCAGCCACGCACTCTCCAAATCTATCTATAATCTCTATAAATATTTAGATTTGTATGTTTTCTGATTAATCATAAATTGATACTAAAACGTTTCAAAATGAAATAAATGTCTCTTTATAAAATAACATCACAAAATTCGCAGATTTTTCATATCGTCTATTAATACCTATCCCTCGTTTTAACCTCTGGGAATTTGTCATCGGTCAGCAGAGCACTCGGCGTATACACAAGCGTTGTAGTCATTCACATGCTTCTTACACTGACCGTCCTGATACGAATACTTTCAGAACACATTAAAATAATATTTTTGTCACTCTGGTCAGCATTTCTGATAGCAATAAGAGAGTAGTATTGCCAAAAATGGCCATCACAGCTGGGGATGGCCCAAAAAATCATTGTTTTTAAAACATCGCTATTTTCCACCAGAAACATCAATAAATTAACATCGATGTTTAGCTTTCGATGTTTTTTTCCCGATCGATATATTACTCCAGAAACATCGATGTTTAAAAAAAGTATGTTATCTTTTTCGATGATATTGTACGTGGTAATATAGTTAATCTGCATTTTCAACATTGCTTGTATAGAATATTGATTAGAAAATTAAGGTGACGGAGTGCTTGAAGGCAAAATATACTTTAATATTTACGTAAAATACTATGTATATTAGATACAGAACATTTCCCATTTATAAGTTATGAATGAAAGTGAATAAATGTAATAAGAGCAAAACATGTTGCCCTTTACTTTTCATTTTCTTCTTTACATTAGATAAACATTATTATTAACATAATAATTATACGTTGTCAAACAATAAAATTTGCAGGTATTTCATTTAAGTATTCTAATTAAAAATGGAAACAGGATGAGAAAATATCTTTTGTTTTAAATACAGATAAAATAATATTTAAAATGTCATGCTTAAAACAGATATTTTAAATATCGATATTTTTGTCGATGTTTTCATCGACATCAAAAACCTTCGATGTGTCGAAACATCGATGTTTAGGTACAATTTGCCCTCACTAATCACCGCCCGGTGTCTGCAGCTGTGTCTCCGGCGTGTTTCCGATTGGATACATCTCCGTCAGAACCGGCGGAGCGCCCGTCTGGCTGCGTGGCGCCGGCTCGTCTCGCGGCACTCGGCGTGCGTTAGTTGCCTTCCAGACGCAACACAAGGGTCTTCCGAGAGAGCGCTGATGTCATTAAGAGGCTGCTCTTCGGCGCTCGATGGCCTTCGACGCGGTGCGGGCTGGGAGCGGCGGAAACGCCCCGCTAGTCATTTGCAGGCTCGTGGGGCGGTGCGGTGTGGGGGATGTTCGCCGCGCGCGCCGGAGAGAGAGTGAGGGCCCCGCCGCGCGGCGATGGAGCGTGAAAGACGCGCGTGAATAGCAGCGGCTGCGGCGAGCTCTCATTATCTGCGCCGAACTGTTTGGGTGAGCGACACGGGAGGCGGTGGTGGCGGCGGGGAGGAGCGGGGGTTGGCAGGTGTGGAGGAGAAGGTAGCGGTGGCAGTGACGGGAGCGGCGGTGATGGCGGCTGAGGCGACGATGACGACTGCGGAGGGGGGGGGGCGGCGTAAGCGGCAGTGGCTGATTGATTGATTGATTGATTGATTGATTGACACAATATTAGTGATTCCAGGTGCGTCAACTACTGATGTCATTAGTACCGTTAGTGCAGTGACTGATTTTTGCTCGGGAGATGGCGCTGATCTTTCCCCGCTGTATAGCGAGATTCGGCGCCGACCTACCGCCAACTAGCTCGGTTTTCTCCAACCAAGTATCCCCCACCAGTGGGTCACCGCCCCATTTGGGACAAGCTCTATGCTCCCAACCGGTCTCCTGGCTTGTGTGGTAGTGTAGTGCATGTAAGTGTAAGTGTAGAAAGGTTAAATATGAGTATCGCGCGCGGTCCGTGGCCTGTTTGTAAAAGTACTGCCCAGGCATTCGCTTGGTGTTGATCGGAGAATCCACGGAAAACTACGGAACACGGAAAGCAGTGGCGGTGGCAGAAGCAGTGGTAGTGAAGGTGGTGGCGGCGGCAGCGGTAGTAGTGGCGGTGGTGGTGGGGGTAGATGTGGCGGTGCGAGTGGCGGTGCGAGTGGCGGTGCGAGTGGCGGTGCGAGTGGCGGTGCGAGTGGCGGTGCGAGTGGCGGTGCGAGTGGCGGTGCGAGTGGCGGTGCGAGTGGCGGTGCGAGTTGCGGTGCGAGTTGCGGTGCGAGTGGCGGTGCGAGTGGCGGTGCGAGTGGCGGTGCGAGTGGCGGTGCGAGTGGCGGTGCGAATGGCGGTGCGAGTGTCGGTGCGAGTGTCGGTGGGAGTGTCGGTGGGAGTGGCGATGGGAGTGGTGGTGGGAGTGACAGTGGCGGAGATGATGCCGGTGGCGGAGTTGTTGGGGGAGGCGGTGGCGGTGGGTGTGGCGGTGAAGGTGGATGTGGCTGTAACTGTGGCGGTGGCAGAGACAGCTGTGGAGACGGCGGGGGCGACGAGGGCGGCGGGTGCGGCAGGGGGGCGGCGTGGGCGGCGTGGGCGGCGGGGTGGCGGGGGCGGCGGGGGCGGCAGGGGCAATGAGAGCCGCGGGCAGTGGGGGTAGCGGTGGCGGCGGCGGCGGCGAATGCACCCTAGCTTCGAGAGCAGGAGGAGAAGGCCGGGTGGGGCGGTGCTGGAGGTGAGGCGTCGCTGCTGAAAGACGGTTCTCGTGTCGCGGAATGGCACGTGGCAGCACCGTAGCATTCACGGGCGCCCGAGCTCGCGGCGAGTAATTGGGGAGAGGAGCGGAAGGGGGCTGAAGGCGGGGGCGGGCGCGTTTGGGAGGATCGGATGATTATTACCGAGGCGCTAGCGGGGAAAGAGCGGGGACGCGTTGTGGCAACGACAGTACGAGTCGCCTACACGAGCTTCGGAACCGTTCAGCAATGTGTCGACGTTTGGTCAGTATCGAAACATAATCGTTTCTCCTTTTTTTTCAATTTTCACTGCACCTGATTCTGATCGGGTGGTCCCGTGGTTCGAGTCCGAAAGGTGGCGGATTTTCGACGCTAGCTAGATCGAATACAGTCGTAGTTTGGGAGAGAATTCCTACCGATCGACTGCTCTGATCGGTAGTTTTCCGCGGGTTCACGGATCAATTCCAGATGAATGCCGGAGTATTACGTTAGCAAACGGTGCATTAACCGCGCGGGATCTTTGCTTTTTCTTCCTTGTCCTATCTTCTCCCTTTATTTACTCACACGCTTAACTGGACCACACTACCACTCATGCCGGGAGCTCAGAGCTAGTCCTGGTTTTGGCGGTGCACCGCTGGGGGAGATAGTTGGAGAGGGAAATTCACCGCAATATGACATATAGATATCACCGGCGGCGGATATCACCATCCAGCGATGGAAGAATACCGCCACCCCCTTGACAAAACATGTACTACACAAGTGGGACTAATGACTATAGCTGGTGACTCATCTGGAAACATCACACAATCTTATCAATTTACTGAAGATGCTGCTATGCTCTACTAACAACTCAGCAGTTCTATAATATTTAATTTAAAACAATAAGATGAAATTAATTTCAGGACGATAAATGCCTAAACTTTTTGGAGTCCATAGAAAAAATGGGACTTCTCTCATATTCCAATAGTGGTTTCTTTAACTGATCGTGACCAGTGATAAAACTACAATTTAATTTTGAATTAACTAATATATTCTATACTAATTTATGTACAGATATCGTTATTACTATATGATATTAACGCTTCCGTGTCTCACTATAATAGTTTGCTGATTTGTATTTACGACGTTAAATATCATTACGTCCAATCATTATATTCAAATTAATACCACACTGAAACCGTCTCTTTGTTACTTGTCAATAGATATTACTCCAACTTATTTTGGCATCGGAGGAGGAATTATTGTGCCCATCCTTGTATGAGAGACACTCGTATGATACCTGGACTAGTCTAGAGATGCAGCTTCCGCAGAGAATACACGCGTGGGCTTGGCAGCAATTCCCTAGCGTGCGAGGACAGGAGGACGGGAGGACGGAGCAAGGCGTCGCGGCGCCGAGCGGAGCGGTGGCGGCGTCCTTAATTACGAGAAGCGTCGTTAAAAACCGCAAGGCGTCGCGACGTGCCTCTGAATAAAAGACGGCACAGAGCGTCGCCATTAGATGTCTGTGGCACCCCGACACCGCTCACTTTGTCTAATTTAGGTTTCTGCGACTTCCCGCCGCGAAGGGGCTACGTTGCACCTTTTGACCTCGCCAAATTACGCCTAGAGAGATTATTTCCATTTACGGTAAAGTACTGGCGGCCTTTCCGCGGAAAAAAAGTAATTTCGTTGCGATTTTATAAGGTCAGTTTTACTGGAGCCATACCACAGCGTTTAGCTCACCTCACAGTACCTGTTCCTTTTATGATCAGACGAATAAGAAACGTGAGAGGAGTATTTGTATGTTTGGGCATTATTTTTACTTCCCGAAAACTGTTGTACTGTTGACTAATTACGAGGCGAAGAAAGCAGTTCGAAGAAAGAAGTAACACGAAATTGTGGCAATTGTGGAGAGTCCAGTACGCAGTTTGTAGTGCACTTAAAGTGTTGAACACGGGTGCAACAGTTGTCTCTCCTTTTTTCTCAAAACTAACACCACCGACGAGGTCACGACAGAACAAGCAGGACAGGTTCGGCGGACGAGGGGGCCGGGGTGATGGGAGGGGGAGGGGAGGGGAGAGGGGACGGCCGCGCTGTGCACTTGAGGAATAATCGCCGAGCTGAGCTGCCGGTGGGGGAGGGGAGGGGAGGCGCAGAACAAGGGACCGTTAGGAGGGGGGCGAGCCGGCGGGGCGCCCAGCTGTATAGTTATACTGCGATTGCTGAATTAGTTATACTGCGATTTATTTACTGCTGAGTCTGACAGGTCATCAGCTGTTGCGGTGTCATTCAATCGGAAGCTTACACGTCGCTATGGTGGCGTTCAACCTTCCGATTGGATGATACCATAGCAGCTGATTTACGTCAGAGGCAGATCTGAATAAATGCACGTATCCGTTCGATGACCCGCTCCCGGACTGAGGCGCAGGGTGGGAGGGTGTGGTGGGGGCGGACCCGCCCAGACTCCGGTTTTGGACCACCGCTCGGCGCCCGCCGGACCACAATGCCCTGGCACGCCCGGAATGAGTGAATATGGACATGGGGACCATGCCCTCTCCCCAAAAAGGCCTAGAGTTTTCGTTTACCTTCCTTTAATTTCGCAAAATTTATTTAAATATTTATTCATGTTCGAATTATGTAGTTATTCAAACAATAATATTGTATAGTATCATATCTACAGTACACAAATATTATACAAAATAATAGCAAATATGTGTATTATTTAACAAAAATCTACGATGCCCCCACTACCACCACCATCACCAAATGATCGGCTGGATCCATCCTGCTTCCAATCTGGGAATATCTAAGATTTCTGCATCTCTTCTTAGTTATCTCATTATTGCTTTGCTTACACAATAGGGCAGACATGCAAAACACTCATTTATTCTTGAATAGGCGCATCAAAGCAATCATCTCCAGAAACACCCAAACAAGGTAATGAAAACTATGTAGTCAATCTATCAATGTAATAACATGTTGCTATGAAATGCACTTGTTATCAACAAATGTCTCTCAATGATATTTAAGAATGTTAAAGGAATTATAGGTCAATCTTTGGGTTTGTTTTGTTGCATACAATTTGAAATGGATACTTCCGTAGTATTTCGTATAACTATTGTGTTTATACTACGTTTTATTTCTGGGTTATTTAAATTAATTAATAACAACTGACAAAGTTGTATTAATAATAACATTCTGTAAGCTGGAATATGATTAATACTTTATTATATATCCATGTTTGTTTTATAACACTGTGTGTTGGTTGTATACATTTTTAAATGCATAAGAAAAGGGGTGATTTTTAACAGGAAAGGTGTTTTATATAATATTTCGGAGATAAAAAGTATCAAAAGACAAGCACAAATACAAAACTCTCAAGGGGAAGAAAACCAAGTTCTTTATCTGAAAAAAATTGCAAATTTATGGTAATACAATACAAATATTCAAATAATGTATTATTTATAACATTTTAAATACAGAATTTAATTAGTTTATTACTTATTAAGAGAAATTGATATATTTTCTTGGGTCAAGTGGGCTGGGGCACGTGTCCTCTAGCCACTTTATGGATCTATTTCTGCAATGAGAACGTTATTACAAACGGCTGCAACACAAAATGAATGATGTTACTGTTGCATCGTCCCAATTCTATAAATCTGAATGAAGTCTATCAGTTTTATTTCTCAAGCTCTGATATTATTAAGACGTCGAAGATATTGATGATAAACTGTTTAAAATATCACTGAAATAGAAAGACGTCTTTACAATTAAACGTAGTACATCGTCCTGGCACGTGAATCATGTAGTGCGAATTCACTCGCTAACTGCAATATCGGCAATCATTTAGTCGCACATTTCAATTAATGCTCTTCTTTACTTGCAATAACAGAAAATTCCCCTCAGAGACGGATATTTGGCGAAACGAAAAAGAGGACTCACGTTTAAAAACAGTTATCAATTTAGATTACGGAGGAAGGAGACATACTTTTTACGATAACCATCATTAAGTCGGAAACATTTCAGACTATTGCTTAACAAATTGACAGCTAAATGCTGGGAGCGAGAGAAGACGAAAGCAAAAAGAGGACCGAAAAGTTGTGATACACGAGACGGGCAGAAGAGCAAAGAGAAGGGGTTAGGGCGGCCCCACTGCCTCGACCGCGCCTGTTACGGGCGTTATCAGCTCTGAATGGCGAGATCATTTTGCTCCCAAGAAAAGGAGCGCCGCTCGACGGAGGCAGGTTTAAAACACAAAAAGACGCAAATTACTGCGCGTTTTGAAAGCGGCGCAACCGCCCCCCACCCCCGTCCTTGAGAGCCCCACCCCCGCATCACCACGCCCCCCTCCCCCCCCACCGCGCGGTGTTACCCTTGTCTGGATACTTCCCACTCCGAAAAAAAACCACGCCCTCAAAAAGGACGGACGTAATTGTAACGAAGCCTCAGTAGTTAGGCTGTGTGCGGACAGGTATACCCACGTATACACACCCACGTTACACTTTTTTTTATTTCTTTCTCGCGTGACAAGAAAGGAAACGCCATCATTAAAATGACAAAGATGCATGCACAGACATAAAAAATTAGATTTGTCGGAGATCGTGCTTACTTAGTTGCATTCAGTCCTCGTCGTGTCGTCGCGGAGGAGGGACGGAGGCGGGGCGGGACGAGATGAGACGAGACGAGAGGAGATGAAATGAGAGTGGGTGAGGAGGGTTGGGCCCCGACATCAGCGCCATCCACGTGCGGTGGCGATCCGCCGAGGCGCCAGTAGAGACAAGCGACTGTACGCCAGGGCTCGCCGGCTCGTTTGCAGGAGAAATGCAGGTAACTGTTGGAGGATGGTGGAGAGGGAAAGGAATATGGCGGAGTGAGACGGAAAGTGCAAGTAGTCCGATAAAAATTCCGACTTGAAGGTGACCAGTAAAGGAATGTAGTCTCGATTTGTGGGCTTTGTAGATTTTGAGAGGAATAGAAAATAAGATCAAAACCAGAAAAACGAACGTACGATATATATTGATTTCTCCATTCGAAGGGCTTGGAGCATTAACAAGATAAGTCACACCAACTACAGCAACTACTATTCTTAAATGTTAATATCTCGATTTTGTTGAAAAATTGGATTATCATGTTAGTATAGTTTCTTGTTTACTTTATGAAGAGCTTGATGAGTAACAAAATGAGACACTTCCACCAGACTCGAGACATTAATATTTACGAATTTCGAGATGCTTGCTGGTGTAGCTTATCCTTATACCTTAAAACCTTGAATCCAATTAACTAAAACTATTTCATTGAATATGCAAGTTATCTGTGGTTGTAATTTTGAAATATGATAATAATTTTCAAAATAACAAAGAAAGTTTCCATGGTACTTAGATTATGTACGGATTTTTAATACCATGCAAGAGTTGAGCATACGTCTACAAAGGCATAAGAATTTTCAGAGTATTCACGTAATATATTAAATGTTCAAAGTTATTTCATGGACACGCGTAGATGCCACAATACGTACATTTATCGAAGTCAAATCAAATGGTACGGAAATTTTACAATTTTCTTGCAAGGTACGATTTGTTTTGAACTTAATCGTTTGCAATGGTAAGAAATTTTTTCCAACGTATGAAGCATTCATAGTTAGTTATAGTACTTTCCGCATTCATATTTTAATTTGTTGGAAAACGAGTCACAATGAGTAAAAGGCACGGTACAAATTATGTTCACAAATTTTACTAAATTTAAATTCAACTATTGTCTTGATTCAGTATGTAAATCAGCGAGTATTTCTCTATTAACTCATCATTAATTTTTTTATGGAGAATCAAATGATCTCATGTTTATATTTTAAATTCATTTTTTCTTTTGCTTGTTTTGTCACTCTTCCTACTTTTCACATTGCTAATGGGGCTTTAATTTGTAATGCACAGACAACATTGGTACGCTTAGTTTATGTGTAATATAAAAAATATTTAATTCGTGTACTTTGTTCCTCATTTACACAGTGTCATTTTTAATTTATACATGAAAGATACACTTGCATTTTGTTCTGACGTCAACAAGTTATGAATTATATTTGTACGTTCTTCATGGTTTATTTTCCCACGAGATAATGCACATATTAAATAGAAATAAATTTTAGAAATGCAATTGCGAATTTCTTGTCTTAGAACCAGATTCTACAGTCGAGTTTAAGTTCAGTGGCAAGATATGACTTTTTATGTGATTTACTACCACCTATTTGGCAGAGAGAGAGTGAGAATGGATGGATACTAGCAGATAAAGTGGACTAAGTTCTCTATCTCCTTCGTAATTAGAATGCCCTTTCCCTTCAACTCACAACAGTATCGTAGTAGCAAACGAATTTTGTTCACAGGCACTTTTCGGCTTGTTTCAACGACTGCATAACATAGGAACCACCATAGAAAACAGCCGAAATAAAATACACCAAGGTACGCCATCAATATTACAAAGCAAAAAAAATTAATGAACAGCCGAAATCAACTAAAATTATCGCGTTTTCCACCCTTACGCGGCAGAATCAATTGCCTTCGTCAACGAGGATGAAACCTCGAAGCGACGTCGGGGACACTTCACTGTGGATTCGCTGCGCCGCTGCAGCCATTTCCGTATCTCTTTTAAGTGGCTCGCGATTCTTACCGCTCCAAGTTTGCTTCGCGCTGTGTCATTTCATCCGGCGAGATCAAAAGCATGGAGTCCAACGCTGAACCCTAGGTGCTGCAGTTTTCGAGAGGGCACACTGGTTCGAAACACACGAGCAGAAAAAAAATTAACCGAAAAAATAAATTAATAGATATAACCTTCTATGTGAAAATGTGCAATATTTTGAAATTAATTGGTAAAATAATGATGTTCTACGAGATGAAGCTGCGAAAAAATACTACACGCAAACTTTGATAAAAATGATATGACACAAAGATGCATTCGTGAACGCGAAGTTGCAGTTGTTCACAAGTCCAAACATAACAGTACTCTAAAAGTAGGGTTAAAAACGTTTGTAATATTTCATTGTATATTGCTACAAGAGGCAGTGGGGCATCTGTCACTATGAAAATAGTTACTAGAAATCCTAAAACATTTCATGAAAATGAGCATATACATGCTACTTTGCTTTTAATCAAATATGTTGTACCTCTCTCTCTCTCTCTCTCTCTCTCTCTCCCTCTCTCTCTCTCTTGGTTGACTTCGAAATCACAGCAGTAATGTTAAGCGCCGGGTGTGTTTGGAGCAGTGGCGGATCCTGGGGAGGGGGGGGGGCATAGGGGCCACCCTCCCCAGGCCATTTCGTCTGTTACGTCCCTTAATTTGACAAAATTGATTTAAATATTTGTTCAAATTATGTAATTATTTAAAAAATAATATTGTTTTGTATCATTTATACCACACTGCAAAAATAGTACACAATATAATAACAAATATGTTTATTATTTAACAAAAATAAATGATTTTTGCCGCGTTTTAGTCCAAAGTGGTGTTTCTTTACTTATATTTATTTTTCAATCATTGATATGTAATTACCATGGTTTGGTAAGTTTCAATTTCATTATAATGATGAATTATGTAGTTTGTCCTTTTCCTGTGAAGTTTAGTAAATTTGATATTAATGTTATGAGGTTATTTTATAAATGTAATTATAAATTTAAGCAATGATTGTAACATATTGTATTTTGTCTGTATGTTGTTATTAGCCTGAAGAAGAAATCAAAGGATGATTTCGAAACGTCGCGCATTTAAGTCCATTAATAAAACAAAAATGTGATCTGTTGTCTATAAAAAATTGAAGCTGTTTTTGTTTATAAATCATATGTAAAAGACAACCTTTACAAAATATTAAAAATAAATGATGCCCCTCCCCCAAATGGTCGGCTGGATCCGCCCCTGGTTTGGAGCCACTGTGGGCAGCGAAGAGGGGCGCGACTCAAACACCGGTCTGTCGCACCGCGCCCATCGTTTCCCCGCCGACACCTCCTCCAGGCGGTGAATGCACCGGGGAGCTGGCAGGCGCCTCGCGAAAGGCTGCGTTGGATCTTCCGCATCGCTGCGTCACAGCGACGCAGCCACAGTCTTTGCGCGCTTTGACTCCGATTGCAGCGACCACGCGGAGGTACAGCGCAAGTGATGGCGGAGGAGGGGGGGCGTCGGCGAGAGATCGGCACAGGCAGCCGTTGAGAGAAATGTGAGAGAATTTTGTAAAGGAAATGATACGTAGGTGGCAGAGGGGAGGGGAGATGGGCAGAAATGACACTCGTGCAAGAAGCGGTTAATAGCGATTGCGGAGAGGTGGAAGCTGGAAGGATGGGGAATTATGGGGGGCCCGGGTTCAAACACCGGCCCTAAGCCGCCATCCTGATTGACGTTTTTTCTGGGTTTACTCAATCGCATAAGGCGCATGCCGGGATGGTCCCAAGTTTTGCATCCCAGATATAAATGTAAAATATGCCCTCCTTTTTCTTTAAATTTTTTCACAATTGAGGCATTCGGATATACGAGAATTTCTGACATTTTACGAAAGTAAAATTATTGACTTACCACGCCTCTCTTGTAAATAAGAAACATGGGGTCTCTTTATATCATGCTAAATTTAGAATCGAGAAAACTGACAATGAAAATACATTCACAATTTATTTTTCATTAGTTATGTGCAGCACACTTCCACTAATACGAACGTTACTAATACGATCGTTGTAATATCGTAAGTAACGTGAAATGTCAGTTAGCACTATATCCGCCCAAACGCCTCAATTGCAATTATGTAAACATAAATATTTAAGTGGTTAGGCGGAAGAAGCAGGCCTTACGGCCTGAGCCTCGCCAGTAATAAAGACATTATTATTATTATTATTATTATTATTATTATTATTATTATTATTATTATTATTATTATTATTATTATTATTATTATTATTAAGGAATACAGGTACGGGAATTATGGAGTGTGTTATGGATAGTGTACTGTTTGAGGGGAGTCGGGGGATAAGATAAAATGGGCAAAAAGGTATGGGGTGGGCGAAAAGGTGCGAGGCTGGAACGATAATGAAGCAAACAGTAAGGAGGATGATGAAGACGCAGCAATAACTAAGAGATTTAGGGGCAATAGTATAACAACAAAAGCGAGTTCTTAATTAATTTGTGAAGCGATGCCAACGTCATTGTTGTATCAGACATCTTCATTGCAAGCTTTTGCTTGGTAAGAATATAGTATCCACCGCGCAACTCGCAAGAATAGCTAGAGAGAGTGACTAGAGAGCTATGATCACAAGTAGTAGTTTGCTTAAAATGATCTCGATGTTTTCTCTAAAAGATATAGTCATCGGCAATATGAACTGAAAATATTTTAGTGGTGCCGTTCGAAATATATTCATACTCCTAGATCAATAACTTTTTGTCACGTTTGTCTCGTGGTCAAGTCAATATTGTCTAGAAAACATGAAAACTAACAAACCTATAAATCTGAGGAAGACATTTTTTTCAATACTCAAAATAAAAAACGTCTTGATCATTTGAAACTAAAATCAAGTGCAGCTGACAATACTTGTGGAACATTAATTAAATAATATAAATTTTAGGACGAAGTTGTGATATACAAAAGACCACTAGGGGAAAAAATTACTGCCCTCTCTACACCGTGTACGAATTAGGGAAAAGGCAAAAAAGGACGATCCTGACAGAAAACCATGGGCAGAGATGATAGTGGAAATGTGCAGAAAACAACCTCTCTTGAGATTTAATTCAACACAAACTCGTGTTCTCAGAAATAGGGTGGGGTGGGGAATGGTGTGAGAGGTTAGTCCGCTCCCCATTACAGGTAAACAAGTTTACAAGTGGAGTCGTGGATATGCATCCTATGCCTGTTTCTTGGAATGGTCCGAATACAAGAAGCAAAAACTACGAAACAAGGATGAAAATGCAAGCTGATTCACTTCAATTGATACATGAACATTTTGGGGGCCGGGGTCATGAGGCTTCAGTTCTCCCATAAGTCGATGATATAAATGGATAAGTATATTTTTTCTCAAAGCAAAATATTTTATTTATTTATATCATTTTGCTAATATTATTTGAATTCAATTTTGCAAATGAATTTGTTCTCATCATGAAAGAACAATTAAATATATTCCTCGATTGGTTCGCCTTCCTTTTGATTCCAGTGTAGATATGTAAGTCAAAGTTGAAAAGCCTGCTAAACTTTTCAAAAGTTATTTTATTTTTTTGAAAACAATTCAATTCATATAAACGTTTAAAGTAAATAACCGACTTATATTGTTTTTTCTTTTATCCGGAAACATTTTTGACTTGTTATTGACAATATAGTTAACTTACTTTTAACTGAACTTACACACATTATATTTTCAATAGTGACGAAAATAATTCAATATCACGGGTATAATAATTATTTAACAAATAAAAAGTACATTTATATTCAGCATTTATGCCAACATTAAATCGGCTCGACACTACACCTGTAGCATTTTACGGAATTTTCTATGTCTAAATTTAATTGGCCCGCAGGGTACAACTTGAACATAAATCGATAATAATGTACGTATTATAAATTTTTAATACTGACAAGCTTATATAACATAAAAATGTAGGGTTGACTGACAGCGCTGGAAATACATTTTCGTGGAATCGATACGCTCTCAACGAACGTCACCAACGCACTACAGACGCGACTATCGATCGGCTGTCGCAGCCACGAACACGTGATCGCCGCAAGACAGGTGCAGGCGTCCGGCTCAATCTGCACGTCTTCCCCCCACCCGCCGCCTCGTCCCGGGCCGGTCGCCCCATCGCCCCGAACTCCATTCGCGCACCTCCGGGCGCGGCTGAGCGTTAAGGAGCCCCGCCCCCGCCCCCCGCCCCCGCCCGCCCCGCCGCTTCGTCGCCTAATGGAGCCGAGGCGCCCCACCCCTCCGTCCTAATTCGCTTGCCGACACAGAGATTCGGAAACTACTGCAACCTCGGCCCGCCGCCGCCTCCCCCGCCGCCCCCGCCGCCTCCGCCGCCCCCGCCACCCCCGCCGCCCCCGCCGCCCCCGCCGCCTCTGCGCCTCCGCCTCTCCGCCGCCTGCCGCCTCCGCCGCCTCCGCCGCCTCCGCCGCCTCCGCCGCCTCCGCCGCCTTCGCCGCCTCCGCCGCCTCCGCCGCCCCCGCCGCCCCCGCCGCCCCCGCCGCTCCCGCCGCCTCCGCCGCCTCCGCGGTCTAGCGGCCTCCTCCGCCGTAGCGCGTCTAGGGGCCAAGTTTCAGGCAGCGCCTGTGAGCGCCCGCGCGGCGCCGCCGCGTCTGCGTGCGGGCGCGCCCGTGTGTGTGTGTGTGTGTGTGTGTGTGTGTGTGTGTGTGTGTTCGTGTGAGTGTGTGAGGGAGCGAGCGAGTGCGCCCGTCCGGGCGGGCGGGCGCACGGTGGCGGCGGCGGCGGCGGCGGCGGCGGCGGCGGCGGCGGCGGCGGCGGCGGCGGCGGCGGCGGCGGCGGCGGCGGCGGCGGCGGCGGCTGCTGCTCCTTGCGCTGGCATTAGCTCCAAAGGTTTGTATATACTAACAACATTACATTATCCGGGCTCTACCAATTAACGTTCATAATTAAGGGCTTATTTACAAGGGAGGTCGAAATGGAGGAAACGCAGAGAAGGGGGCACGAGGCCCCCCCGGGAGGGCGCGGGGCGGGTGGGGGGGGGCGGGTGAGCGAAGAGGAGCGCTGCCGAGAGACCGAGAAGCAGCGGCAGACCTAAGCAGCCGAGGAATTATCAGATGAGTAAAACCAACAGAGGGGATAAGCGAATTGCCGGCGAGCTCAGAAGGCGAGCGCCGCGCCGCGCAAGACAAGGCGAGGCGCGGGGCGGGGGGGGCGGTCGAGTGCACGAGCGCTCACGCTTGGGAGGGGGCGGGGCTGGCGGCAGCGGCCGGCGCCCAGAAAGCGAAATCGTTTAAGCGTTATAATGCGGGTTAACTAGACGTCGCGAGCGCCGTTGGCCACCGTCGGGTCGAGTGTGTGCGCCGGCCGGGTCGGAGAGGGAGGGGGCGGGGCCGGGGGGGGAGGGGTTCTCTACGCCGACCCTCTCCTACGTCTCCGCCGCCGCCTCCGTCGAGCCACATTGTGCGGCCGCGGGCGAGTTGGGGACAGCCACCGCATGGGCGCGAGAGTCGCTCGTGCGCTTTTTCGGGGCAACTTTTCTTTTTCGCGAAGCTTCCACGCGGCCGCGAGCAGAAGGGAGAGAGTGGAAATTGTAGCGTTTCCCTTTGAGGGCTGTGCGGCGTCTGCAAAGGTCGAGGGCTCGAGGGGCGGGCGGCGGCGGTGGCGGCAGCGGAGGCAGAAGAAGGGTTGTCGCGTGATGGTGACCTCCCCGTTTTTGCCTTCGCCGCCGCCGCTCAGACGAACAACAGAGCACAGCGCCCGATGGGAGAACAACGTCTCTCTTGCTTCTCGTTCTTTCCGTCACACGGTCCTTCCGATGCCTTCCCGGGTCCCGAGAAGGGTGTCTGGCGCAACCTAACAATGCTTCGCGAGTGTGACGAAATGGCGAGTCAAATTTAAGTGACGTTGTACAAATGATGTAGCCTAGATCGCCTTCGAAATCCAGTGCAGTTAGCGTGTTAAATTGTACGTTCAAGTTTGTCACGAGGGTTTCACAGTGAGTGTGAATACAATTTTAAGAGGCAGAATTGTTTAATAACAATTTTAGCATTTAAATAAATAATTTACACGACTTTACTTTTTTCATTTTAGGATTTTACCGAACTATCGTTTCACCTCGTAATGCCGTTAAGTATGTTGCAATAGTTGTATGTATGTCGTTACAGTTATTTCAGTTACCATTTTCCTCGATCACTGTTATGAATAAACACCAATATAGCATTATTTTGGGGACTATTGGCAGACAAATACTTGTAATAGGTAATAAATTAATCGATGAATATTAAATTTTATAAGAATTATTGTAATGAAAAAAGTGTCAGGGGAATATTGGCATTTTGTTTACAACACTGATAAAAAATGTGCCATCTTAAATGTAAACATATGATATACTTTAACCTGAATACAATGTTTATTAGAAAATGTGTTTGGAATCTCGAAAAATTGGAAAACTCTTTATTAACTATTTCCGATTGGAACACAAGTTTCCCATCTCTCTTCACACACTGTTGTGTGTAAGGGGACACACACAAGTGTGTGTGTGTGTTTAAGGGGAGAGGATAGGACATGGAAGAGGAAGGACAGATCGCGCGCGGTCCGTGGCCCATTTGTTAGGGTACTGCTCCGTCATTCGTATAGTGTTGATCGGAGAAACCACGGAAAACTACCGATCAGAGCAGCCGGCCGCTAGAATTGTCCTCCAGACAGCGACTGAATTCGACCTAGCTGAAAAACTAGCGTCGAAAATCCTGCCGCCGTCAGGACTCGAACCTAGGACCTCCCGGTTAGAGGCCCTGCAGTGACATCAGTTGATACACTGAGCTACCGCTCCCGGTTGCGTAAAAGGAAATAACGTATCCGCGTGATGCGGATTCGTGCCATGTCCAGCTACAACGGCATTCCCAACCACTGTGCGTGCGACCATCGCCCGCTCTCCACCCAGTGGATGGGTTTTGAAACGCGCGCTGCAGGAAACAAAGCGGTGACGAGGGTTGGCAGCGCAGGGCACCAGCGGGCGGGGCCGCGCAGGGGTGGGCGGGGCGCGACGGATGGCGTCGATTTGTCCGCGTTTGCGACAAATTAATTAAAGACGTCGCGACGCCTTTCAGCAGCGGAGGGCAGTGGGAGCGTCGCGCAGACCCGCGCTCAATGCCCCGAACGCGAATGCCGCGCAGCCACCTGTGCGGCCTGGGGAAGGGGGGCGGTGAGGGGAGGGGAGGGGAGGTTGGAAGTCGCATTCAGATCCCCCGGCCCCGTAAATGACTGATGAGGATCCGACCGCCGGAGAACGCGCCTGTCCTTTGCGACGCAACGGAAAAATCTTCGCCCGCAAAACTGACGGCTGGTGTGAGGGAATTGAACATTCTCATGCCTTATGTTGATAATTTGTTTCCAGTTTGAAGTCAACGAGACCTGATCTTTGCGTTTAATACATACATCTAAATATATAATAAAGATATTACATCTGTGTAGAACATACACGCATTTTTTGTGCAAGTTTTGCAAGTTTGCTATGCAGTTACATTTGTAAACGATTACTGCTCCAGGCTTTCGAAATGAATGCAGATATGCATCACAAGGGCTTGTTTGTATTGGACGTTTTCACGTACTAGGTGAGGTATTAGTAGCACAGCAACTGCAATATTTCAATATTACTATTATTATATATTATATTATAATATTATATATATATTATATATATATATATATATATATATATATATATATATATATATATATATATATAATTATATATATTATATTGATAAGATTGTTATATAATATTATCATTATATAATACTGTTTCCACTAACGTAAGAACGTATGTGTTGTTATAGCACCACTAGTTACACGTACAATCTATTTGATAAATACGAAGATCCTGCCAAAGAATATGAAGATAACAACGAAAAAGATATTTAGAAAAACGACAACCAGAAAGTGTGTGAAAATCTCACGGAAATATGACACAATGATTGAAAATATGACATCACAAATGACAATGAAGTAAAATTGATAATTCGCCCGAAGACCCTAGCGTTGGCTTCGTTCAGGTCAGAGTGCGGGACGAGAGAAGACAAGAACAAGCGCCGTGCTGCAGTTTCCCAACGCGCCCCGACCGAAACTAACTTTTCAGTTTTCCGCGCGAGCGGCGAGGTTCAAAGGCTCCGCGTATTTAGCTGGGGCTGGCGACGCCCCCCCCCCCCTCGCCGTCGCCTCCACCACTACCAATGCCTTCGGTCTCGCTCTCTTAGCCATTGCCGTTGCCACAGCCACTACGACGTATCGCCATTTCACTGCCATGTCATCAGAGGTCACACTTCACGAATCGTCACAATTGTCTCCGTTGTTTTCTGGGATATATCCATTGTCTGGGATAGTAACCGTTGTGCAATATGAAACTACATCTTTTATTTATAATTTGAGGGTTTCTCTATGATCTATTCGAGAATTTAAAGTCATTTATGGACTCCACACTAAATTTTTAACTTCTAAGACAATATTTTACAGCTCTTATGTATCTCATGTCCTCAAAATTTCGTTGGGAGCTCAACGCTTTCTGAACAGCCGTTAACAATTAACACCTGTTTTCATCTACATAACCAGCAACACCACCAGATCACAACCAGGTTTAACAATAAACACACCTTCGTCAATTGCTACCAAAAATCATCCACATAATCAATTATATATAAGTCACAAAATTCTACAAATCATCGTCATTATCTTGGATGCCACCTACAAGACAAGCCATAACAGAGCCGTCGTTTAATTTCCAGTGTGAATTCTCGCCTGTGCACGGGAAATAGTGGGCGACATCTGTACGTTAAAAACGGCGACGGTGACGGTTTCCACGAGCAAGAGAGGTATACCGAGCTGAAAATTCCCGCCCTCCGACTGTGCCGACCGCCAGAACAGTGACAAAGAGAGAGCGGGGAGAGGAATGGCGGGGCGTGGCGGGGAGTGGGCAAACGACTCCCCGGGAGCGCGGGCTGTCTTCTTGCTCACGCAGCGAAAAACCTTTCCCCCTTTCTTCGTTTCGCTGCCTCTCACCTTTTCTTCTCTGCCGTGAGTCTCTTCCCATGGAAGCCCTTTTATCTCGTTACATAAAAATTTCGCAACAGTGAACTTTTTTCTCGTCAGCTCTTTTTTTTCTCTTCTTTTTACGTTGTGTGTGTACACAGGAAATAAAAAGAGAGCATCGCTGGGCGCACAAGACGGCCGTCGGATGAGTGGGCGGACGAGTGGGCGGAGGGGGGAGGGGAGAGGAGGAGTGGGGGCGGCGAGGGCTTTTGTGCGCGACATTTGCAGGCCTGGCGGCGAGGCAGGGCCGGAGACCCAACACTACAGCACGCGCGCATTTCTCCTACTCCAACGCCGAAGACGCTTCGCTTGCGGTTTGATTCAAATCGATGATTCACAGTATTGGATCAATACTCATAATATGTTAATTTATAAATCATAATTACATTACAATATTTTGTTTTCACCAATCCTTTTACCTCTCGGGCTTCATTCTTTATTGTTTAAAATTATTATTTTTAAAAATATTCGTTTTAAATGAGATATTAAAAATGCTTCATTGCCATGTTTACACCTGTTGTAATACGTCGAACGTTTGTTATTGGAACATGCGGTAGACGTATCGTTGATTTTTTAAGGGAACATTTTATATAACACTACACTAATTATACTCTCATTTCACGAGAAACTAGTAACGAAGTCTTAATAATATTTAACATACTCTTGTAGTATCTCTCTCTCTCTCTCTCTCTCTCTCTCTCTATATATATATATATATATATATATATATATATATATATAGAGAGAGAGAGAGAGAGAGAGAGAGAGAGAGAGACAGATAGATGGTTGGTTGTTAGTGATTCCGGACACGTCCACTACTATGTTCATTATTCCCGTAAGTCTAGTGTTTTTCTTTGGAAGGTGACGGAGACCTTCCCCTGCTGGAAGGCGAGATCCGGCCCCGACCTACCGTAGAATTGCGAGGATTCACTCAACCAGGTATCTCCCACTAGCGGGGCACCGATACAGCCGGGACAAGCTCTAAGCTCCCGATCGGTGTCCTGGCATGAGCAATAGTGTAGTGCATGTTAGTGTAAATGTGTGTAAGGGGAGAAGATACAAGGGAGAGGAAGAAAAGATCGCGCGCAGTCCGTGGCCCGTTTGGTAGCTTACTACTCGGACATTCGCCTGGTGTTGATCGGAGGAACCACGGAAAACCACCAATCAGAGCAGCCGGTCGCTAGAATTCTCATCCAGACAGCGACTGAATTCGACCTAGCTGAGAAGCTAGTGTCGAAAATCCTACCACCTCCCGGACTCGAACCTAGAATCTTCCGGTCGGTGACATCAGTTGAAGCACTAAGCCACCTCTCCCGGTTTATTCTATCGAAAACAACATATTCATAACATGTGGGGAAGAAGAATGTACGGAATATTATGAAGAGTTACGTCATAAACAGCTCTTTAATAAGTTGTTACAGTGCCCCAATGCGTTATGAAACTTTTCGATCCCCCAACAGTACGTTCCCCGCCCTAAGACCCCCTCCCCTATCCGTCCACCGTCACCGGCTGTCCCCACCGCGAGCTCCTCGCGTGCTGCGGGGGCGGAGCGTGTCGGAGTGCGCGACGCGGGACAAGGGGCCGGAGCCGACACCGCGGCGCATGCAATATACATCAGCGCGCGCCTCGGCCGCCGCCGCAAGACGCCGCGGGAGGCGCTCTGCATATGCGCGGGGCGAGTGACGCCACTGCACTATGGATGACGGGAGCGCGCCGAACCGTCTTCCGAAGCTCGTGAATCTCCGTGGCAGCGGAGAGCGGTAGCTCAGTGCATCAACTGATGTCACTGCTGCGCCTCTGACCGGGAGATCCTAGGTTAGAGTGCTGACGGCGGCAGGATTTTCGATACTAGCTTTTCAGCTAGGTCGAATTCAGTCGCTGTCTGGAGGAGAATTCTAGCGGCGGGCTGCTCTGATCGGTAGTTTTCCGTGGTTTCTCCGATAACATCAGGAGAATGCTGGAGCAGTACCCTACCAAACGGGCCACGGACCGCGCGCGATCTGTCCTTCCTCTTCCTTGTCCTATCCTCTCCCTTTACACACACACTTACTCTAACATGCACTACACCACCACATACTCCGGGAGACTGGTCCGGTGTTTAGAGCTTGTCCCGGCTGGGGCGGGGCCTCGCTGGTGGGAGAGTCCTGGTTAGGAGGAAACCCCGCAAGCCGACGGTAGGTCGGCGCCGGATCTCGCCATCCAGCTGGGGAATGACACCGCCATCTCCCGAGGAAGAAACATGCAATACACTTACGGGACTCATGACCTAAGCTGTTTACACTCCTGGAATCACTAACCAATCAACCCAACCAATCCGTGGCAGCGGAGCAGGTGACACTCGATTCACCGTCAAGAGGATTCAATATGTTCCGATGTTTCGTGCACTAAACAGACACATGCTTTTGAAGAACATGTGACGTTCTGTTTAAAATATGTAAATAATGCCGAGGAAGAAGAGACCCATCGATCGATATTGCACACTTAGTCTCTAGTTGCTCCTGAAAATATGGATTAGTTAGTATTCAAAATTTCTTTTTTTCTACATCATCTTTACGAAAATCTGAGTGAGTCTTCGCGGCTGAAGTCAGGAACTACATGAGTGGCCGGGAGACGCCGCGTCCTAGGCACAGGTGCCAACATTTCGGCCGCCATTCTGCAACCTTTCTCAACGCGAAATGCCTATTTCGCGCAGAAGAATGCGGGCATTTCTCCCTGAGGAAGACTGACATTTCGCCCTGAAGGATGGCATTTCGCCCTGAAGGATGGCATTTCGCCCTGAGGAGGGCGGGCATTTAACTTCGAGGAAGGAAGGTATTTCACTTTGAGGAAGGAGGGCATTTTGACCTGAGGAAGGCGGGCATTTAACTTTGAGGGAGGGAGGTATTTAACCTTGAGGAAGGCGGGCATTTCGCCCTGGGGAAGAAGGGCATTTCGCCCTGAGGAGAGCGGGCATTTAACTTTAAGGACGGAAGGTATTTCACCCTGAGGAAGGAGGGCATTTCGCCCTGAGGAAGGCGGACATTTCACCCTGAGGAAGGCGGACATTCCGCTCTGGGAAAGGAGGGCATTTCGCCTTGAGGAAGGCGGACATTTCACCATAAGGAAGGAGGGCATTTTGCCCTGAGGAAGGAGGGCATTTCGCCCTGATGAAGGTCGCAGAATGATGGCTTAAACGTGGTCACCTGCGCCTAGGACGCAACGTCTCCCTGGCAGCCAAGTAATTAATAAAGTGTAATAAATATTTTCCCCTCAACCAATCGTGTCTTCTCAACAGTCTCCCTCACAACACCCTCTGTAGGCTCATCGACCACTCGGAACAGCGCTCGCGGTCGTCCTGCTCTCCTCGCCGGCAGCTCCATCAGAGGCGCAACGCGACGTCGGCAGCCAAGCGACGCGGTCCACTGCTTCAGCTCGGCCCCCCCGCCCCGCCCCCGCCCCGCCCCCGCCGCCCCTCACACGCCGCCGGGCCGCGTGCAGCCTCCTCGAGAAGCCGCGACACAAAGTCGGCGCTTCATTACCGAAGCGACCCCGCCCCCTCCCGCCTCCTCACCCGCCCCCGCCCCCGCCGTCGGTCTCTTGTCGACGCGCTCATGCAAACTACATGGCATTTAATGCACCGACGTATAACGTCGTTAGCAAGTTCGACAGGGCCGCGTCGGGGCGGCCCCTTCGGGAGGCGGCGGGGCCGGGGGCGGGGCGGGGGGCGGGGCGCGCTTTGCCGTGTGCGCGCGCGTGCTCGTGCGTGCGCCCCTCCCCCCTGCCCGCCCCCGCCGCGTCCCGCCCCAGAGGGCAAAATAAGTTAGTCAGAAGCCATTTCATTCACTCAGCGCAGCTCGGCCTGGCCTCCGCCGCCGCCGCCTGCATATCCCTAATTCCAGAGCGCAGCCAATCGCAGGGCGCGCCGCCGTCGCCGGCGCTAATTACCTCACGGCGAAGGAGCAGCGCCGCCGGCGGAGACGAGGTGGCGGTCGACCGTCTCGGATGGAGTGCCGGCGCTAGGCAAGGACAGGCCGGGCGATCGCCCGGGGCCCCGCAAATCAAGGGGCCTGAAGATGGGATTGGTGGGAAATGGGTAAAAAATTGAAAAACAAATTAAAACTCGAGAAAATCGTCATCTTAATTTTTTCGGTAAAATGTAACGTTTGTATTTTTTTTAAACTAGAGTGTTGTGCTAGTGTAGCTTCGCCGGTCGCATCACCACTCCTACAGAGAGAAGACTCGCTGGACTACATGCATCATTTTTACATAGGAAAATTTGAGAATATTATAATACCTGGAGGAGGAACTCGCGTTTTGCAATCTCTTTCTGATTTAACCCGTCGGCGTTTCTTCATTTTCAATTTACTAATGTAAGTAAAGCAAATAGAGAGTCTTCAACTCAAGCGAAGGAAAGAAGGATAAAAGAGAAAATGAGGAAGGAATAATAATAATAATAATAATAATAATAATAATAATAATAATAATAATAATAATAATAATAATAATAAACGTCGTAACCGAGAAGGCAGAGAAACGTCTTAAATACAAGAGTTTGAAAATAGAGATCAGCCGAACGTTGGACGTAAAAGCACAGGTCGTTCCGATTGTTATCAGAGCCCTGGGATTTGTACAAGAACTTGACTAAATTCTCAGGCCATTCAAAAGACTGGGAAGTGTAAGACATTGCTTAATTGGGAACAGCCCACATTTTGCGCAAAGTGTTGCGGAGGCACCGATAGTCCTTAGATCTGTTCCTTACGAGGCTGGTTACAACCTGGAGTAACTTTATAATAAACATACTCATAACATAGTTAGTCGAGAATTAGAGGAATGATGGGGATGATGATGATGATAATAATAATAATAATAATAATAATAATAATAATAATAATAATAATAATAATAACAACAATAATACGAAGTAGAATAAGTTCAAAACGAAGATGAAGAAGAAGAAAAATCAGAAAGGAAAACAGAAGAGATGCGTGTGGTAAGTAGAAAATGCATGTGTCCCAACCCCCAAAGACATGGCCTTACTCTAACAGCAGGGCCTTGTCAGGCGCGTAGGACCGAGGCGTGACCAATCTCTAATTCGATCGGCAAACGCTACCGACCTCCGAGTGAGCTTCACACCGCTTTGTTACCCACGAGGGCGCCCGGACACGGGTCGGACCCGGTCCAGGGCTGCGGGGTACGGGCGGGCAGTCTGTTGTCCGATTCGTCTAAATATTGAGATGAACGCCGTCAATATTGTGCGTTGCCGCTTTCTCGACTACGCTGGACCACCTGGGCAGCGCATGACTAAGAGCGGGCCAAGCAGCAGCTCTCTTTGTACAGCTCGCCACGGAAGCTTCTCAGGCCCGAGTAGCCGTGTAAAAACAACGGGATTTTCCCCTCCGAACTCACAGCAGCATCATGGACATCCTCGTTTCAGTAGCCTGAAACGCACGCTTCTGCTTGGGAGTTTACATTTTAGTCGACGAGATGGTCATGCAAATTGTTTCTTTTGTGTTTAGCGTCTTTGCTTCCAAAACAGTGTTCCGTGAGCATTCCCAAGTCTCCGACGAAATAACACCATTTATTTCCAAGACAGACGTGTGCTCCTTTCGGAAACGGATAAACATCTGTTAAAATATTCCTGAGACAGGTGTGGAGGCAGAATATCTCGACTCATTCTTTCCCGCTTTCAATTTTGTCTCGAAATGAAAGCGCCATCTCAACGGAGTATCATCGGCTGACTTAGTAGATCGTACAACTTATGAGGTACAATTTGTAGGACTGTTTTGATCATTTCCCGTACATGGCGATAATTCACGGAAGATTGAAGGTTGCAATCTTCCAAAAATTAGTCTGACTTCCTTCACAACTTTTCTCTAGTTCCGATATCAAACAACTACGTAGCACTGCATCTGAGAATTCGGTTACTCTCCATTATCATTTACATTAAAACATTAAATGTTCCCAAAATATCTGATGCAAAAGTAAAAGATCGAAAATTGTCTGGGTCTCGAGATTCAAGTGAAGTTACGCTCTAAAATGTTCTAAATATACAAGTAATAACTATCAGAGAACATTGTGCTTGGAGGGGGGGAGTCTTTTCGAGTAGTAACGCGACGGCATAAGGAATATAAAACGACATAGCGGAGTGAGAACTACGAGAAACTGATTGTGAATTCGATAGAGTTATCAAGTGCTTGGTTGTAGAAAGTCAATTTAAATGCACTCTATCCACTTAATTTCTTTACGACAGATTTAGGAGATGTAATGGTGAAAGATTTCATCAGTATATTTACATTATGGAAAGATACCATCAAGAACATTGGAACTGGGCTATGATGCAAGACTTTTTGGTGGGTGTAGGGTAATCAAAACCCTCTGAAAGAAACTGTGTTCTGTTAAATTATTGTGGATGGCATTTTATAATAAAAAAAACCAGTGATATTATGTATTTTCGCACTTACACAGTCCATTATAGAATTTTTCAGCACAGGATTTCCTTGTAGGTTTATACATATTCTAAATCAGCGTGTGCTTTTCATTATTCTAAACAATATTTAAGAACTGATAATTAAATTCAAAATATTGACAATAAAAACATTTATAGTCATACTCAGCAACAAACAATTAAGCAGTAAACGCGAAACAATAGAAACGTGTTAAAGTTTTATTATTTAGCGCCTTTTCTAAAAAATAAAAATTGGCAATGTCTTTTTTTTCTTTTTTCAGAATTTCACCACATCTTTTACAAGTACATCTAGCATAAAATTTGTGACTGACATACGTTGTAATGAAGGTACAGGTGTCTCTTGTTATACATTTGGAAACACATAATAGAAGAGAACAAAAAATAATACAATCATTTCCTCGAGTCATCACAGAGTTATCCCACCGCGAAGCGTGCACCTCCGAGCAGCATTTCACCACCAGAGCGAGGAGCCTGTTTTGTGATTCCTCGAAAAACTCCGCTCGCTTCCCCCTCGCCCTCCCTGCCGCCGGAGCATCCCCCCGCGCCCTGCCGCGCCGCTTCGTAACCTCCTTAATGCGTCAAACAGTCCTATTATACGACTTTGACTAGCAGCCATAAAATATTTAAACTGATGAGTAAAGATCAAATGGCTTGTCGACCTCCGACGTCCTGTTCTCTGGCGATGGGGCTGGGGGTGGGGGTGGGGGGTGGCGGAGACTGCTTTTGCCCCTGCCCCCCGCCCGCCTCCCTGCGATTCGCGCAGCCTATCAGCAT
The DNA here is from genome assembly GCA_011170035.1 of Teleogryllus occipitalis. Taxonomy (NCBI): domain Eukaryota; kingdom Metazoa; phylum Arthropoda; class Insecta; order Orthoptera; family Gryllidae; genus Teleogryllus; species Teleogryllus occipitalis. The sequence goes on from BLKR01001552.1 coordinate 238,859, forward strand.
TCTCTTTAATAATGCCTTTTATTCCGACGGCGTTCTGCGCGCAGCGCGCGGGCGGGGGTGGAGGGGTAGACGCGCCGGGGCGGAGCGGGGCGGAGCGGGGCGGAGCGGGGCGGAGCGGGGCGGAGCGGGGCGGAGCGGGGCGGAGCGGGGCGAGGCGGGGCGGGGAGGCAGCGGGGAGCGTTGCCGAGGGCGCGGGTTGCGGGGAGGCAGACAGAGCAAATGCCATTAGCCGCGAGCCGCTGATGATAAAGGCAGCGAAACGCAGCGGAGGAAAGGACGACGGTCGAGGCCGTTATGGGAGCTTTTGGGTCGTTTATTCTCCATGAACCGGCCAACCGACGCTCCCATTAGTCGTTGGGGGGTTGCTGCCATTCAGGTTCAAAGGTCGCGATTTCAAACAACTCATTCTCATTAAGACTGAATCACATTAAGGATGAACACTGAATCAATATGTGGGTTATTAATATACGATAACTTGTAACACAAAAGACCCAATATACTTTTCGTGTACATTTCATGTACTCACAACTCAAAGGTCGTTATAACGAAGTGACATTTACATAAAGATAATACACATATTTGATCATTGCTAGGAAATATACTTACGTGATCTGGCACGTACTCATCAAACCAGCAACGTGATAACAGTATTTTTTCCCTCTCAATAAACATCTTCGCCGACATGGATGGCCGAGGTGGCTAAGAGCGAGTACCGACTCAGCGCTTCGGTCCGAAGGGTCGCGGGTTCGAGTCCCGCCTTGGGCATGGCTGTTCGTCCCTTGACTTTGTGTGTGTGTGTGTGTTGTCGCGGAGGGCCTCGCGTTCTGCTGACCCCAGATCAGAGAAGCCCGCAAGAGTGTTTGTCTAGTGTACGGTCGAATATGCGTCCCTTCGGGACGTAAAGGGCAACCGGCTGTCGGCTGGATACAAGCCCTAGGGGGAAAAAAAAGAAAAAACATTTTCCAGGTAAAAGATTCATTTCTTCGCATTACGTAACGCAAACGTATACCGCCTCAGGAAGACCCAGCGCTTTTGCAGGGGCATCAAAAGGCCCCCGCGCGGATCTCAGCCCCCCCCTTCCCCCCCCCCCGGCGGGGCTGGCAGCGCGCCTGCATCGCCAATCACGAGAAAAGGACCACCGCGACGCCACGCGTTCGGCGCGGGGGCCCCGCCGAATTCCGCCACTCAGCAAGACTCTATTAGTCTTAATTAGAATGCAGAACAATCCGCGCATATATAATTAGCCGGCCGCCGCCGCCGCGGCGCGGGCAGGCCCACGCATGGGATCCGTCGCGTCCCGCCGCCGCCGCCGCCGGGGAAAACCTGTCGGGCGCTGGGCAGCTTCCTCGCCGCCCGGGTTGAATGCCCGCGGCTACCGCGCCGCCGAAAAGCCACTTTAGCCCCGCGTTGTCTCTGTGACCGCCAGACCCGAATTTCTGCGTGGGCCCAATCAGCCCACGAACACTATCAAATACTGAGGGAGTCCGATAATGAACGTTTCAATTTAGTACTGCACCAGAAAAAATATTTCTTTAATTTTTGAGTAATTCCGATACATTTGCATACGTATAAGGATTGTGTGGATGTATTATTAGACCTAATATGATTATGTAGAGGCAAATATTATTCCAGACAAAATGAATCAATGCTTACAAAAATTACTAAATAAATTTAAAAAAATAGAGATCACGTCATGAACGATGAAAGTATTTTTTTTATATTGGTGGATCTTAAAATGACATTAAATTAAATACAGGGTAACGAAATAAGAATTAGATGACGTAAGGGTTGATTTACAAATGAGATTACCATCATGCGTGGTGGTGATATTCAGACAAGTGCGGCAATATTCAGAGCCTACGATAGTCTACGGATAATATAGTATATTCATAGAAAATTATAAAATGCTGTAAACAATCGATGTCGTGATTTTGACGGTAATACACGTTTTGGGGTTCCATCTAACAGAGAAGGTATTTTTTAAGTCTGTCTGAGTAACAGTCTGTCTGTCTCGAAACAACACGTGTTTTTCGAGAATTTCCCAGAATTTCCCAAAAGTAGTATTCCCCGTCGATTTGGCAGAACTCGAGGTCCTGCGAATTTGAAACGGATTATTCATTCTCGAAGGTACTTGACGAGAAATCGCTAAGATACTTTAAATTTTTTCTCTAAATCGACTCTAAATATTGTTCTTTAATATTTTTGATCGAATAGATCAAGGTGCGCTTATGGCATAACATTATGTTATTTCATTAAAATCTTTGCCTTTTCGGCAAAGCACAATTTCATTTTTTTTTTTTCAAATCTGTCTCTGAACTTAGTTTCAATGCTGAAAATAGAGACTTATTTCAATTGCAATCTACTGTTACAGATTTATTCTTTAAATTAATATGTGCAGTGTTTTGAAAGTATTACTAGCTTTTGTATAATTTTGGGTGAAATCATTCCGGGCTGGTACTCGTCCTGCACTCCTTAATTCCAGACACTTCCCCTTCAATACAAATGAGTGTCGGGCACTGCTAGGGGGAAGCCAAGAGTCCTTCTGGGGACCACCCTGTCTGATACACTTTGGGGCAAGGAGCCCCCAACCCATATCCTCACTCCGGGCTTAGTTCCTATTTCAGTTCAATTTGTTCACGAGAAGTATCTGGGGAAGATAATTTCAGAATTGAAAATGGAGATTTCTTTCTTAATGTAATCTATTCTTTGGTATTAGTTCTTTAAATTATTGTATGTTCAGGGTTTTCAAAATATTAGTAAGTTTCGCGTAATTTTAAGTACAATTAAATGGCAGTAATTTTTACAAATAGAAAGATTTTCTAAAAACGTCTGCAATTTTTCTCGAAGTTTTTTAAGATGAAGTATATTACACTAAAGATTTTTTTCTCTGTAAACGACTAGGATTGCGAGACTCGACCATGGTTAAGGGATAATGTATATCACATTGAACTCGTTAACCCACGCGTTCGGGTTCAAATCGAAGCACATGAAACCAAGTTCGCAGGTTGGGAACTCTCGCAGATATGTCGAATCAATGAAGCAATATCCAAGAGAAATAACATATCACTGACTGCGAAGACATTATGCAATCAAGCTTAAATATGTCAAATTTTCGACCAAGTCCCGCCAGTCTTATATTATTACCTACCCGTTACAAATAATTTGAGAAAGTAAGTGCTTTTGTAGCAGAGTAATATCGTAAGCAGAGATGTTGCAAAACAACTGCAGATTCCCACGATCATATTCTTCGTATCCTGGATGCGAAGGCTGACTTTTCAAAACCTGTTCGCAACGTTAATAGCTACAAATTGCTCATCACAGAAGCGAGTTCGGCTGGTAAGGCAATTTATTAAATCTGGAAGATTCACCAAATTAAAATCAATATTGTTTTTATCATTATAAATATCATAAATAATTTCATTAATATTCTTTAGTAACGAAATACATACGAATTTATTTATCGACGTTGATTCGTTAAGAATTCATTCTCATTGCTTACTTAAAGCATTGCATAGTAAGTATACAAGCATCTATCTGGCTAAAGTATTATTATTTTTCTCATAAATACATATTTTCTCCACCGCATGTATTTCATGCAAATTCCTGATACTACATTGATTTTATTTTGAAAATTAATTTAATTATTCAACATTTCTGTCAACAGTAAACTCGCAAGATTTTTCTCGTCCAACATTATCCTTCAAAACTATGCGGGTTATTTCTGCATTTAAAAATTCTTGGAAGCAAGAAGATGAAATGTGATTTCCCGATCGTTATTTTATTTCCGAATCATCATTTAAATAAACATTAAATTCTCATATCCACTTCAAATAAAGAGAAAGCATTCGCACAGAAGAAAACTGAACGGAGGTGGAGATCGTGCAACACAAGACAGACGCTTTCACAGCGCTTGTAACACGGAAGTCATATATCAACTACTTTTTCTCCTGTATAATATCCGGACCATGTTTCAACAGTTTTATGTCGAAGCACAATCACTGCCTAGAGTGGAATGCGACGAGAGGTATAAAAACAAGGGTATTTGGGAGGAACGTGATTTTGGACAGGGCGAATTTTCTGCCCGCCCGCCCGATTGCGTCGCGGGACAAGAATGTTCCTGCGCCTGTTATCCAAGGATTTCCAGCCACCGCGTAGGGGGAGCGGCCGTCGGGCAGCGAGTGTTTACTCCATGGCGATCGCAGAGGAATGTCTGCAAACAGTGACGTCACAGAGGCTGTGCAGGTTGTGGCAGTGATAGCACCGGAGTAATCGCGACTGAAGTTCAGTTCGAGACTAACCCCAATGCATCGCCAGCACAGCTTACAATAAATAATGAACCCAGTTACTGGCTCCCTCCAAACAGTACCGTGAAAGCGATAGGATCAGTAGTCTGTGAAGGGCCTCTGCATTTAGTAGGCATGCCTGAAATGGAGTAATTTTGTTCTGTGTATTGAATTCTATGTATTTTTAGTATTCATTATATTATGGTATTAGATGTATAGTAAGTGTAAAGAATTTGCCACCGGGCTTAATGCCCAAAGCAAATTAAATAAATTATCTATCTATCTATCTACCTAACTATCTAAATATCTTGGTCTAAACATGGATACTAAACTGAACTGGAACCAACACATCAATACAGCAAGCAAAAAATAAGGTACACCAACTAAAACCCATCATTAATCGATCGTCACACCTCCCACTCCCAACCGCCATAACCATCTACAAAACTATCATAAGATCATTCCTCCTTACCCCTGTCCAGTTTGGATCTCCGCTGCAAAAACAAACCTAAACAAGCTCCTAATAGTCCAAAACCAGTTTCTTAGAACTATCACAAATGCTCCTTGGTTTGTCACAAACTCACTGCTTCACAAAGAATTCCAAATTGACTCCATACAACACCATATGACATATCTCTCAACTCAGTTCTATCACTCTGTAACTCAAATTACACATCTAGACAACTTCAGACTCCGGAAAACTCCTGATAGGACTAGAATAAAAAATAGATATCCATATCAGGCATTTCTAGTCAAATTTTCCGAAATAGATTGTTTTTAGAGATGTCTGGAGAAGATTTCACACTCAAAGTAGTTTGTAGTTTAATTTGAGGTAAATTAGAATTTAAGCAATCAATACATATGTAAAGTGTATTATGTACTGAACTATGTATGCTCTGTAAAAAAAACAATGAATAAAAAAAGTTCGAGACTGACGGGAGGAGCTGTATGCAGCGACTGTGATATTGGATGGACAATTGGGATTAACATGTTACCGGAGAAATTAGAATCAAGAGTGAAAGTTGTAATTACGCAGGAAGTAGGAACACATATCTGGACACATTAGAAGCATGAGTGGTAATAGACGAGACGTCACCGAAAGCAATATCAATTTGGACATTAGGCAATGGTTGTGGTTGCAAAGACAATTATGTGAACTGTTTCGTTGTATTAGATGCCACTAACACGAGGTCTGTAGTAATACTAGAGAAGATAAAACTCAATTAAGTTGAGAGGTCGAAAATATACTAGCAGAGCTCTGAAAGTGGAGGAAAGGGATAAACGTTTGGGATCACCAATGGATACTGCAAGGGAGACAATCACGATGTTAATGAAAACAAAACACTAAATGGAGAGTGGAGATGGAAGCAGTAATGTAAGTGATAATTTACTGTAGGCATCTTTGAGATGTACTCGGAGACTAACAAATAGGAACGGGCAAGAATTATTTCATTTAAATTATGATCAAGGCGGAAAGTACGGTAAGAAATAAAGTTTAGAATATAATTTAAAAAATTTTCAACGACATGTTTAAAATAAATGATGAGAATAGACTGAAACCCGAAGAGTGCTTTGGGGAAGATAAGTGACACGTTAAGTTGAGAGAATTTTTAACGGGACGTAAGGAAAAACGTGATAGGCATGGCAAAAGGATTGAGCCGCTGTCTGGAGGAGAATTCCAGCAGCCGACTGCTTTGATCGACGATTCTCACCAATCAACACCTGGGGAATGCCGGTGATAAAAAATGGGCCTCGGACCACGCGATCTTTCCTTCCTCTTCCTTGTTCTATCCTCACCCTTACTTACAAACACACTCACAAGCATTACACTGCCACACATGTTGGAAAAACAGTCGGGATCTTAGAGCTTGTCTCGAGTGGGGAGGTGTTCCACGGATGGGAGACACCTGGTTGAAGAAAACCCAGCAAGCCGACGTGTATGTCTCGTCCGGATCTCGCCATCCAGTTGGGGAAGATCACCGCCACCTCCCGCAAAAAATAAACACGCACTACTCTTATTGAACTAATGACCTTAGCAGTTGACGCTCCCGAGAACTGTAATCAATCAACCATGTCAAAAGGAAACCTACAGACGTAATTCTCACGCCTACTTTGAGAATCAGCAGTTACGTCGTCGCGAGCAGACCGGAGACAGGTTCCGCCCCCTTTTTCGGCGCCTGTGCGAGCGGGTGCATTCCTGAGGAGCTCGGCGCATTCCGGCATGGAGTAATCATCGATAAAGTTTAGCGTTCTATTAAGTTCGCATTGAGATGCCGGCGGTATTTGGAAACACGGAGAAATCGAGGGTCGCACGGGAGAGAGCGGAGCCGGCTTAAGAAGAGGAGGATGAGGTGAGAAAGGGGTGGGAGCGGCGACGCAGGCGTGAACTCCGCAACCAGACGTGGAACAACGTACAGTCGACTCCGGTTATAGTGAACTTCTGGGGACTAACGTTTTCGGTTCACTATATCCAATAATGTCAAAATTTAATAGTGAGACTGAGTGAAATAAGGTCATCAGTAAGGTCCCCATTCCGGGTCCGCTATCTTCTCCTCATTTTTTTCCCTAGTGTTTGTTACCTTCATTTGCCTAGTGTTCGAATTTGTGGCACTGAGGCAATATATTATTTTCCAGGAGGGAATTAATGTCCAGGTCGTATTTCCTACGTTCACTATAGCCGAGGTTCGGGTTCACTATAACCGAATCTTATGCTTATTTGTAATATAAGTGTAACAGGAACAGTGACTTAAATTCACTACAACCGAGAGTTCATTATATCCGAGTTCACTATAACCAGAGTCGACTGTAGTTTCAAGGCATGTTTCCTTTTCAATTCATGTAGCCGAAATATTAGAGAGGATGAGCGGTAGCGGTCCTGCAGGAATTCAGCGGGCTTGAAGTTGCAGCACAACATATGCAGTTGGCTTTGAATTGATTCCTCGTAGCTTGAGTACGTTGATGTTCGCCGTATGTTCAAGGATTTAAGAAATACGAAAGATACTCATTGGCAACTTTTATGATTCATTCAACATACGATCTTTAAAACGATATTATAAACTGTTTTTGTTTCTCAATCAGAGACGAAGGAAATTGTTTATTGTTACTCATTTCTTCTACATCAAAATTCCAGAATCTCACAAACGTGTATTAATATATTATTATGATTCGTGGAGTTTGTTCTGTGAATAAAAGGGGAACAATAGAAGTTATCAAAATTAAATCATTGCTAGCAATTGAATAATATTATTTCTTTGACTTCAAAAATATATTGATATATTCTGAAATACCGTATACTACTTTGTTGTATGAATTTACAAACATGTTTGTTACCTTTTCGCTAACGAAGCAGATGTTTGGCTTTTACGATACTACTTTAAGCAAGAGTGTCATAAAGAGCGCGTGCCCTGACACGTATTTAGATACATCTGAGGGGAATTTGAGAAATGCGTATTCGGAATGTTTTCGCACAGCCTCTCTCATTTGTTTGGAAGAAAATAGAAGTTTCGAAAAGGAACAGGGGATTTTGTACGCGACGTAGAATAAAAAACTCTGAAGCAAAGGTACTAGAGGAGACAGACCAACTTCCAAAGAAACGCAAAATATTCGAATGGAAGTTACTATTTATTGTCAGATGTGCTTTCAAAAAAAATATTAAAATATCTACATCATTTTTATCATTCCAATGCGAGCTGAAGAATTTAAAGCAAAGTGATAATTTCCTTCACCTACATTTTTTCTCATTAATCAAATATACAATTGATTGCACAAATTACGAACCTTTTAAATACAATTTATATTTAAATAATGAAGGTGTTACATAAGAAAAATTGAAGAACTTGCAAATATCGCAGATTTCTCTGGCACTGAGAAGTGACGACATAACGAAGTAGACAACTGCTCAAGGTCTACCAGATTCGATTCTCGCTAACACGTCAGGTTGCGATACAAAATAAGAAGCAACCCAAGAAGAGTTTGCTTTGTTATGTAACAAGATGTACCGCAGACGAGTTATTTATTCTATTTTATACCAGTAGCAAAAACAAAACTTCTTTTACTCTTTTACTTAGGAGTGACTTTAACATTTATTATACTGTAATGCATTTGGATCATACTTAAGGGGCCAGGAATTCGAGAATCTTAGAATGTGAGTACCCAGAAATGCGGTTTTTTAAGTTGTGCTAAATATGCGAGGTCTAGGGGGCTACAATATTCCGTCAAGACTTCGTGTATAGAACCTGTATCCCCAGTTACAGCTGGGACAAACGTGATCCTCAATTTACAGATTATGTTCTTCCGGAGATCACGATATCTTATTATTTTTTTCGATTTCCCTCTGACTCACTTTGCTGGGATGATTATGTTACCCAAATATATACCTGTCCCTCTTCAACGGTGAAATGTGGCATACTATGATCTTAAAAATGATCTGTTTGGATATTGAAAGTCTAGAGATATTTTTGTATTGAGTTTTTTAACACTTTTTACGGCTTGTGATTGATCAATTGATTTAAATACCTATAATCTGCGCAGATTTCAATACATCACGATGGCCAATCTGTAGAAGCGTTGTTTGAAATTAGTCTGTGCAATTTCTAACAGATACTGATTATATGCGATGGTTTTTTCCTGTTGTTTGCAGAATCTGCACTTATCTTCGATAGTCTTATTGATTTTTACTTCAAAGCTTAATTTCTTGGACATTATTATTATTATTATTATTATTATTATTATTATTATTATTATTATTTTTCAGTACTTTTCTCAATAAGCATTGAGAACCATTCATCTATTCATACGACTTAGGCTCTGGCAAATGCAACAGTAATGACAGATCTGAGGAAAGACGGAAAAGAAATTCATCTCTGTCCGTAGTTCAATTTAAGAATTTTCGCTCAATATGGCAAGTCTGTAGGATTAAAGCTTTTTGGATGGTTATGCAGATTTCTTTTGATAATCCTATTTTGTAAGACCTGAAGCAAATCGGTCCGTCGCCACTCCTGTGGCTGAGATGATTATTAGCACTATTTCAACCTTACTCAGTTGCCAAACATGTTGGATTTCTGCTGTCAAATTCTGGTATTTAGAAATCTTCTCCGATTCTGTGTTATTGAGATTGTTTGTCAGTGGACAGTCTACATCTATGATTGTTGCATACTTTGTATTTTATTGATAACTACTATGTACGGACGATTATAATCCACAGTTTTATCAGACAGTAGGCCTATCCCAGTAGAGTACTATTTCACTATTTTCTATAACCGGAGAAGGTGAATATTTGTAAAATGGAGGAGGGTTCTCAATTAGTCTATAATTAGATGCAAATTATCTATTATGGATTATTTTAGCTACTTGATTGTGCCTACCTAGATATGCAGTGCAGTATGTTGTTGTTGTTGTTGTTATTGTTGTTATTATTATTATTATTATTATTATTATTATTATTATTATTATTATTATTATTATTATTATTATTATTATTAATGTTTTTACTTGACTGCTACCATGATTGATTGATTGATTGATTTTTGTGTTTCCGGGCGCGTCAACTGCTTCGGTCATTAGTCCCGTTAGTGTAGTGCATGTTTTTTCTCGGGAGATGGCGGTGATTTTCCCCTCGCTGGATGGCGAGATCCGGCACCGACCTACCGTCGGCTAGTGGGGTTTCCCCCAAACCAGGACTCTCCCACCAGCTGGGCACCGCCCCAACCGGGACAAGCTCTAAGCTCCCAACCGGTCTCCCAGAATATGTGGTAGTATAGTGCATGTTAGGGTAAGTGAGTGTATAAGGGGAGAGGATGGGACAAGGAAGGGGAAGGACAGATCGCGCGCGGTCCGTGGCCCGTTTGGTATGGTACTGCTCCGGCATTCGCCTGGTGTTGATCGGAGAAACCCCGGAAAACTACCGATCAGAGCTGCCGGCCGCTAGACTTCTCCTCCAGACAGCGACTAAATTCGACCTAGCTGAAAAGCTAGTGTCGAAAATCCTGCCGCAGTCAGGACTCGAACCTAGGACCTCCCGGTCAGAGGCGCTGCTCTACCATGATAAATACCACACTTTGTATTATGACCTCTGGAGAGAACCTGAGACATCTGTTGGAGTTGTGTGCGTAGCAGGGTTAATGAAGCGAACATGGTGACCGGATGGAGTATGTTATTCACGACGCCTGGATCCTGCGCTCCCCGAAACCTACACGCCGACGCCATTCTCACCATTCCCAATGCTACAGACACAGTGTTCATAATGCAAATTTAGGCGACATCCGTCCTAAGGACATGTTCCTCCAAACCGGATTCCTTCAACGTCTTCTGAGCAATCATGTTGTGATAGTCTTTGCAAGCAAGTAGCTACCTTCCAGCTGCTCTGCTACCTTCCAGCAATGATTCGCACAATTAACCAAATCAAACATCAGCAAACATAAAAAATTCTGCGATATTTTAGAAATATTTACTCATGTTGTTCTACGAATGAACTAAGTAACCTCTTGGATTAAAAAGAACAGCAACAGAACTTATAAATCAATGGCATGACGTGTGTCCAACTCGGTAGAAGATTATTTCTGAGTGAAGCAGTGTATGAATCAATTAGAGAAGAAAAAGAAAATTGTTTATAATTAAGAAAAAAACTTACACTGGCCGAGTTTAACACAGAAACTGTCTCATTGTATTCCGAATGTAAATTATCTCGCTTTTCTCTGCGTACATCACCAACGACACAAGAGGGTCGGATCAATAGCTTCATGTGCCCTAAGCATGACGAAGCTATGGGGTTATCTAATAGTATTGAAATATTGAACATACATAGGCGGTTTCTCAAGTCTCCGGCCTGACCAAGATATCGCTCGTCAATGATAAAACCTTCTGATCAATTTAGTCTTATCTTGTTGTAATGTTGTAATGCTAAGAGTTAATTGTTCTATGGTAAGGGTTCGAGTTCGATGCAGTTCGCGGAATCTCATGGCGTTTAGCTTCTTCTCGTCAACGAACTTGTGCTTATTGCTCAGATTACAGAAAATGTGAAGGACTACGGCTTTAAGGAGTTTGATCATTCAGACTACATTTCAGATTGGGCAACCAGCGACGTGTACCACTTATCAAAATTGAAGAAAAACCTTCGGGGAAGCCAATTTTTAGAGAGTATGAAGCGAAAAATCATTTTTTGACCGTTTTGCGAACAAAAGTTTGGAGTACGTTTTCAAAGGTCTAGAAATGTTAACATACTAATGTGAAAAGTGGGTTGAAGTAAAGGATGACTAAATTCAAAGGTTACGTAATTTGTTTCTTTCCATCGAAAATAAAAGTTAGAGGGTGGAACCTACCACATATGTATTAAATATTAATCAGAAAAGAAACAAAATAAATAATAATCTTTGTTATGTAAAAATATATTATTTTTTTACGAATTTTTGAATAAAAACTATATTTCATAATTCGGGGTCCCCTGTCCACCAGAGGCCCCAAGCACGTGCATTCATCCATTACGCACGCTCTCAGGGCTGCCACCATTGTACAGGTTTGGGGGCGGGCGAGCGCGTTAAGTTACGTAATTTGCTTCTTTCTATCGAAAAGAGAAGTTAGTGGGGTCAGAAACTCATGGAATCTTCCACGTATGTACTAAATATTAATCAGAAAATAAACAATAACCTCCATTGTGTAAAAATATATCACTTTTTTACATATTTTTGAATAAAAACTATATTTTATAATTCGGGGGTCCCCTGTTCACCAGAGGCCCCAAGCACGTGCATTCATTAATCCCGCACGCCCTCAGCACCGCCGCCATTGTACAGGTTTGGGGGCGCGGGAGCGGTCGGTTTCCCACCTCGCATTTGCAGAAGCGAGTTAAAGAGCCGTCGGGCAGCCGATGACATGTCGCGGCGGTGGCGACGGCGGAGAGTGGCTCGACAGGTATCTCCCCATCAACGCGCGACATGTTTATGTCGCCGAGACGAGCATTTGCATAACTTATCGGCACCCGGTTCCTCGAATCCAGGCTTCCTCGTCCCGGCCTTCTTGGGGCTGTGAAGGGGGCCACAGAGTGTGGTGGAAACGCTCTTTTGAAGCTTATTCTTTTACCCAGAACACCGACTATTCGCAATTGTAATGAGTCTGACACAGTTTTGGCTGTCTTAGTTTCAATAAATGGTTTTATAAGTGGTTTAATCAGTTTAATAGATGGTTTTATAAGTGGTAGTGTCCTTATGAGGCGAAATTTCATAAGAATTGTCTGCTACTGCTGTTATATAACGCTTTTTAGGGTAGATCCTTCTCAAGAATCAAAAGACACAGACTGGACAGTCTTCTGTTTACGTAATTCGTTTCTATCATTAAAAGTTATGATCTTGAGGTGTATCATAAATGACAGCAACTATATTCCTCTGACAAAGTATGCTTTAAGCTTTTTGGAAATGCAATGAATTTTCGAACACGAAATAGTTTATTGGGGAGTGAGATTAACATCTGAAGAAATGGATCAATATCCACGAACTCATCTGAAATTTCAACATGAATAAACTGTGTTTGCACATCATTGGGTCTGATGGCCTTTGAAAATTTGGAAACCATTTTAACTGGAAAATATGTACTACAGAAGTCAACTATCTCTCCTTTTTTGTATAATTTATTCAGTCATTTAAGATTGTTTGAATAGTTTTTCATAGATTTTCTTCTGGTAAGGAAGTTACCAGATGAATGTATCGACAAGAAATTTCTCTCTTACTGTTATTCAGAACATTTAAGGAAGCAGAAGAAAATTGCACAATAAACAGGGTAATTAAAGAAAATATTTATAGTTGTTTAGACCATCACTTCTTATTTCAACTCTCATTTGTTACCATCGGCTCCCAAATCTCGATAAGCCGTCCGTGTATTTCATCATAAGATTTTCCCAAAAATGCTAAATACTCATACTGTTGTTTTGCAACCCACTCTCTTTAAATGCTTATGCAATAGTTTCTTCTGTGAAAACCAGCAAATATAGCAACATATTCTAGGACTAAAATGTCAAGAAAGAATATAATGAGAAAGTTGCATTTCTTGACAACTTTATTTTTGTGATGTAGCTTCATTTTCAGAAAAAAACATTACGCGTGAAAATATAAAAATCTAGTAGTTTTATTATATTTCGTCATGTATAGTGCTTTTGTTTTTTTTAAATATTACATTGGAAAATTTGTCCATGTGTTCTATAGCAAGTCATTTATTCAATAAAATGCTGTTCTTTAAAAGAAAATGTTTATTTTTTAATATTTTCAATGAAATTTTATCTGATATTACAATTTAATACTTTGTCTCTTTGACAACCTCGCTGTAATGTAACAAAACTTAAAACACAAAGAACAATATTCAGTTTAAACATTATAAAATAATGGAAAATATGTATTATATATAATTCAGTAATAATTAATAAAAAAGTGAAATGTTAAAGTGCGATAATTGAAAATCTATCGTAATATGTTTTCTATATGCATTGACATGCAGTGTAAATTGCTCACGATCACCGAGTTTAGGCGACTCACAATAAAATTAAAAATTATGTGTTCTTTTGTAGCTCCCATGCTACTCGTTTCTACTTTCATGATACCACACGAGCTTTAAACACAATTTCTATTAACATAGGCAGCGGCACAAATTTCAGGATTAAAAAAAATGTAAATAGAAAAGTCAGGTTGAAAGCAGCTTCGAGGCACGCCCAAACTGGAAAGAGAAGAAGAAATAATGAAAATAAGAAATAACGCAAAACATGCAGTTCGAGTTAAGGAACGGTCTACGGGCATATGCCGTTATCTCTTTCCTGAAGTCAATGATCTGCGCTGGGCACTTTCTCACAGCAGGAATGCGCGCGGCTCACACTTGAAATTTACTCACCGCTGAAATACACCCCGAGTGTGTAAAAACATTTGTCCGTCACTCCATAAGTCACGTGCAGCTTCTTCGCAATAGACGCAGTTTTGCTGACTCAGTGAATGCAGAATCTCTGGTTCTTTCAGAAGATTGAAGGGTTTTTTTGAGATATTCCGTACCCATTTAGAACTCTTTGGGCGTAAAGTCTGGATGACACATGAATTTTTAAATATCTTTTCATGGTTGACGTCCGACCATACATGTAATGAATGATAGGATTATGTGCATAGATCTTTTAGTTCGCTAATAGTATACCACTATTAGACTAAAAAGAAAATGAAACTAATAGTAATTAAAAATCGTTGAATAAAAATTAGAAAAACATCATTTAAAAATTTCATGAAATTATTTTTTTGAGAACTAAAAATTTTTGAAAATGTAAATTAAACTTGTCAAAAATTAATTTTCTATTTCATTTCCGTTTCCTTATTGGTTTATCTAGCAAACTTATAAATAAACATAAATGAACGCTTTCAAATATTAAAAGGAATAAAAATAATTATTGTAAGAAAATTATATCTACAGAAATATTGGCACAAAAGATATTAAATGCCGAACAAGCAGATTCTAGAGAGAAGAAAGCAATACAAGCATTTTTGGCAAAAACTAATGTCAGCATAAATGAGCCAGTAGAGAGCATAATGAGCCAGAGGCGAGAAAATAGAAAATGCATCAATTTCTCAGCTTCTTCAAAATCTATGATCTATGTTTTCCAAACTTGCACTCAACCATTAATGTCAGTAAATATTATAAAATACTGAAAATTTGAAACGACACAAAAGATTACACGAAAGTTCGCATAAATACTCTCCAACTGAAGTCGACTGGAATACCCTAGGTAATGTGAGAACGCCTTATTTTCTGATTCTCACACAACGCAAAGTAACGGATCAAGAATTAATAGCAAAAAGGCGAATCCATCTCTGGGTCGCCGAGTACACCGGATGCGCTTCTTCTGGCGGTGTCGAGAGAGCAGTCAGTGCCTGAACTGGGTACTGAAAATGCTAAGGACGCCAATCCGGAAAAGATACCTAAAAAGAACACAAGTGTATCTACGGTTTCTGTCATTTTCGTGCGTTGGGAGCCGGATGCGAGTTTTGTGCAGGAAGGATGGGCTGGCATCTGTGTAGTTGACTGATCAGCAATCACGTTGCTGTTGCCGGGAAACTTCAAGTCACTGGTCTATAACCAATTCAGGGTAAATCTTTGGCACATTATCTCACGATCTATTCAATTCAGCAAATCGACACTGAAGAAAATTCAACAACTCTTTTCTTTTTCGCTTGTCGCCCAGTCTAAAAACGGTCCATATAAAACTTTCATGTACTTCCTTCGATGGCTTATAGAATACTGTGCTACATGTGATTTTGAATTTAGTACAATACACGCGATACAAGGAACTTGAAAATTATTTTTGGTTATTTTGTATTCTGATAGAAAGAAAATGTTAATTATAAAATTACCTATTTCTGGCATTTTAAATATTTTAGTATCAAGGAAAATTATTGTAAATCTTTAATAAAATCCAGATTGTAAAAATCGTGTAACCTCCCTACATGATCATCTGCGAGGCCAAGTAACTCATAGGACCCTAATATAATTCAAAATGGATATATGTGAATGGATTACAGACAAACATGTTAGACAATTACCGTAGCGTTTGTTCCCACAGTTCTCACACGTTACACACCTGAGCAGCCAAATACAAACAACATAGAGAGTCTGTGATTGCAAATGTTACTTGTATTTCTGACACTCCAAAACTTATGTTACTGGACATTTAGACGGCAGCATAGTTGTCGGGTGTTGCCGGGTACTCGAATGGAGGTGGCGGGGAGGCAAACAATATTCAGGCAACGCTGAGGAATCAGCAGATTTTACTGAAATACACAATGAGGGTGGGAGAAAGTAATAACCTTATTGAAGATAATATATGTGTACATCCTCATACATACTTTAATACGAAATTTTGATATATATATATATATATATATATATATATATATATATATATATATATATATATATATATATATTATGTAACAAGTGCGGACATTTTATTTGAATTCTGATTTTTGGACATTTTCTTGAATAAATACTTTTAGCTGGAAAGTGTGAAATTTGAAGATGAATTCTCACGGTCTGAAGTAAGTTAGCGAAGAATAGATCTAGTAATATAGATATTCAGATCTGAAAACTTCTGAAAATGGTCGAATAATGTTGTTGGTCAGTTGTTCGGGGTTGAGCAGTAGAATTGCATTTATTCAGCAGAAGTAGGAAATTACCGTTAGATTTTTTTTATCGAAAAAGCAGAGAGTTCAAACGCTTCTCTTTACAGAACATGCTTAGGAGTTTCTGTAATGTTCATCATTTCGTCATAGCCTGAGAAGCAGAAACAAACGGAAATTATCAAACATTTCCGTGTCTCCCTCATGATGTAAAGAGAGATTCTTGAGACATCAGACATATTAATAAATGATGGGACTCCCTAGTAGAGATGCGACATTGTGAACAGAATGCAATTTGGGAATAGTCGTGTTTATTAATTTACAAATAAGATTTTACCAGAAAAAGTAAAAAATTAGTAAGAACAATTACTAAAATTTATTGGAAGATTTAATATTTCAAAATAATAGAGTACATTTGTCGGCATACACTCAACTATCATATTTTTATTTATAATTATTATAAAATACAGTAAACCTTCGTTAACACGAATTCCAAGGGTCTGAAATTATCGGTTATAAAATTCGTGTTATCCTATTTTTATATACAGTAATCCCTCGTTAGCACGAACTCCCTTAACACGAACAAAACTTCGGTCTCGGACAAGGATTTCGGTAAAAGAATTTCATTTATAGTACTCGGATAAAACGAATTTTTATAACACGAACTCCGATTATTTCTGTCCCTTGGAATTCATGTAAATGAGAGTTTACTGTACATCCTCATCACTACGTTTCTTTGGAGGGCCCACATATTGTTCGTTTGACGACGAATGTCGTGTTAAGCGAGTTCGTGCTAACGAGGGTTCACTGTACATGAGTATTTTTGTAATACTACCTTTTCATTAAAAAATAAAACATTATTACCGTAAAATCAACTATATTTTAAAAAAATACTAGCTGACCCGGCGAACTCTGTTCCGCCTTAACAGCCGGTCCCATCTTTTTCTCGCGTCGCACTCACTGTGAGAAACTGTACTATCCTTGTTGCACTGCGTACGTGCAAAAACGTGCGTTCTCACACAGGAACGCTGTCGAACGGGATAAACAGTATCCTATGTCCGTCTCCTGGCTCTAAGCTTCCTGCTCACCAAATCGGTACAGCCGTTCTTGAGTTATAAATAATGTAACTAACACGACTATATATAGATATAACGGCGAACGAAAGGCGGCTATCATTATCGTCTTCTGTTATCAGTGCGGCGTTACAACAATGGGTTACAACAGGCAACAATGACCGCTAACATGCGAAATCACGCGAAAACGTGCGAAAACGTGCAAAAACGTGCGTTCTCACACAGGAACGCTGTCGAACGGGATAAACAGTATCCTATGTCCGTCTCCTGGCTCTAAGCTTCCTGCTCACCAATTTTCAGCCAAATCGGTACAGCCGTTCTTGAGTTATAAATAGTGTAACTAACACGACTTTCTTTTATATATATAGATTCAACTAATCGCTGTTAAGAATACGGATGATTTTATAAACACATCGATGTTCCGAAATCAAGGACATCGGTGTCGTATCCCCACTCCCTAGTCCCAGCGCTTCGGAAGGTGGACTTGAGGTCTCGCACCTGAAAGCGAGGGCCGGTGCACGTGAGGGTGCGCGGTCCATGAGTGGGGGGGGGGGCGTGGCTGGGCGGGGCAAAAGTGGGGCCTATTAGCGGCCCGTTACCTCCGCCGCTTCCCGCCGTTCCCACGCGAAAGTGCGCGGCGTCGAGCACACGGGGGAGGAGTGCAAGGGATTTATTTGCATGGAAGAGTAGCGATTAAGGCGGCGGTCACAGCGTAACCGATTGTGGCCAAAATTTCGGTCGGCCGACGTCGGACGTTTCCGTCAGATAAGCCAGATTCGTTCAGATATGCCACCAGATTCGTTCAGATGTGCTCGTAACTGGAAATGGTCATATTGAACCCGAACGTTCTCTTCCGACGGCGTCCGGAAACATCGGCTGTCAACAAGATCTGTTTGGTTTGATTTTGTCGGTTGATTCGTCCGAAATCAGTTGGAGAGTCAAGGCCATCTGTAATACCAAGGCTATCTCCAACGCATGTAGATGGTCTTGAGCGTGCCTCTTGCAAATGTCTCAACAATGAACTGTGGAACTATGGGGATATTCGGCCGATTTCGGGTGCAACATTCGGGTCCATTTCGGATGAAATAAGTCGAACGATTTCGCGCGCAGTCGTCCGGTAGCGAGCGACAGATATTTCGGCTGCATTGTGACCAAAGCGTTACTGATGTAACTTCTTCCATTCTTCCTTCGAGTCTTCTTCCATTAGCTCAAGTGAACTCAGCTTGTAAGCTTTTTGTTTGGACTGTTCTTTTGCAGGAAATGTCTGTCTTTAGTTACTCAGAAATAGCCGTACTGATAACGGCAAAAGAAAAAAAAAGACATGTCATAAAAAGCCACCCCTAGTCATAACAAGTGGGACTGAACCGACGTTCTTCAGACGTAATTACGCGATGGTTTGTGTGCGTAACCTTACAAATACGTCATTCTACTGTAGAATATATTAACTAATCCCTCAGATGGTCTCCCTTATAGATTCAAACTGAAATACTGATTGATCATCACCGATCATGATGGAAATTTATATCCTCACATTTGCACAGTCTAACTACATTCTTTGCCGCTGAATTTTATACCATATCTTTTCTGAACGTTAACCATCATTCACCTGTGAAAATATTTAGATCACACGTTCTATGACTTACATTCAAAAACGTGAACATGAGAAAATATAATGTAGTGGCGAAATACATTCATTCTTCAATTATAGGTCTGCCCAATTTCTCTGACTAAAGAAAATGGCTAACTTAATACATTGTATTGAATTTCGGTCTTCAAAACACT
Organism: Teleogryllus occipitalis; assembly: GCA_011170035.1. Taxonomy (NCBI): domain Eukaryota; kingdom Metazoa; phylum Arthropoda; class Insecta; order Orthoptera; family Gryllidae; genus Teleogryllus; species Teleogryllus occipitalis. The sequence continues at coordinate 258,125 of BLKR01001552.1, forward strand.
GTGTCGCAACTTTGTATCTTTGGACACCCAGTGCGGAAACGAGCGCCGCATAATGAACATAATTCTGTAGGCGAATTGCCTGGATTCTGAACTTTCAGGCCGTGGGAGGCCAAAGCATCGGGAAATTTCAGTGGTCACCACGGAGGGTCAGGATACTTCGAGGTGCGCAGAAAACGGGCGTAGCTCTTCTGGAGTCGTTGCCGCTCTATAGACCTCACTCCTTCGTTCTTATCTGCGGTAACCTGTAGCCCCACTCGTTGGAATGCGAGGTTTCGTACCACGGAATGTAGACCAATGATGATCCTCTCACGAACTATTGGTGTTTCATATTTGAGCGTATCTAGAACTTGCGGCCAGAGGAATTTAAAATCTCAGATCCCATTTGAAGAATAACGTTGCTTGGGAGGATTCGGAGATTCTTTGAATCGTCGAGTACCTAATTTCCAAGTTTCGGCCGTTGAGGAACTTTAAATGGAAGTATCTTTATTCTCTAATGTAGGAATCTCCAAACTGTCAAGTCAAACATTTCACTTATCTTCTCCACAAAGAATGAACATAAAAAGAGGTACATTAATAGGAATTTAAAATTAAAATATGACATTTTAGAGCTATATTTCAGCACGTTTCTTCAAAATATATCTGAATATTTATTTAGAATTAATAATTTACGCCATCAATTATTTACCGCATCAGATACTGAGTAATCTTTTCATGAAATTCACAACTACATAAATTTATATTTTAAAAGATTCATGGTATGGTTAACGTTGTTTTATATTTTAATTTTATTTCTTATTACACACACTGATGTTTTCAATTATATTACTTGTTACTTAAAAGAAATCTACGACATAAGCTTGTAAACATTTTGAGAAATAGGTAAGTACTCATAACCTTGTAAAAGTACTATCATCACACACAACGTATGGAAACCCTTTTGCGTATCAGTTCATGAAGAGGCTTCCTCTGCAAAGTGTTTGGGCGCCCCTGCACTAACAGGAGGAGATGAAAGAGGACGTGTTTTAAGTTGGAGGGACCGGCGCTGTTGAAGTTAGTGCAGGGAGGTCGCTTCTCACCCATATATAGAGAAACTGCATTCTCAGCCAAGTGTCCACGCAGGAAATATTTGTCGCTCATACATTTGCAATTTTTTCACGAAACCTCACAAAAAATTGTAGTGATATATACTCGGTATCATTAAAACCCATTAAGGCGCATTCTAAAACAAGAATCGTAGCACGAATATTCAACCAAAGGGATTTTCAAAGGATGCAGTCCCACTAGTCAAAACTCGAAACGTTTCCGTTTAACAAGTTTGAAAACAGATAAATAAAGCATAATATAACGAGTTCACCACTATCTTTCTGTGTCATAGTCTTCTGATTCAAACAGTTTCAGCAAACACTTCTTTCCCTTTCCAGGTATTTCCCCAGCGGGGCACCGCCCCAGCCAGGACCAGCTCTAAGCTTCCGGCTGTGTAGTAAGACTATATTCCCCTACACTACTACACATGTGGTAGTGTGGTAGGGGGCGGAAGTAAGGGGTGAGAAAGATCGCGATCGGTGTGTGGCACGTTTGTTAGTTGAACTACCGATCAGAGCAGCCGCTCGCTAGATATCTCGGCCAGACAGAGGCTTAATTCGGACCTAGCTATCTAGCTAGTATGGAAAAACATGTCACCATCAGGACTCGAACCCTAGGACCTCCCGGTAAGAGTAATATCAACTTGATACCTTGAGCAATTGCAGCCGGTAAATACATTGCCGATTATAAACTGATATCATTGCCTCTGACCGGGAGGTCCTAGGATCGAGTCCCGACCATGGCAGGATTTTCAACACTAGCTACGTAGCTAGATCGAATTTAGTGGCTGTCAGGAGAAGAATTCTAGCGTCCGGCTGCTCTGATCGGCAGTTTTCCGTGGTTTCTCCGATTAACACCAGGCGAATGCCGGAGCAGTACCCTACCAAACGGGCCACGCATCGCGCGGGATCTTTCCTCCCTCTTCCTTTTCCTACCCTCACCCCTTACTTACACACAGTTACATCATCTCACTCCTACACATGTCGGGAGATTGTCTCAACTGGTTTGGTGCCCCGCTGGAGGGAGATACTTAGTTGGGGAAAACCCCGTTAGCCGACGGTTCGGCGCCGGATCTCGCTATCCAACGGGGTAAGATCACAGCCACCTGCAGCGATAAAACATGCACTATACTTATGGGAATCAACACCTTATCAGGTGATGCACCCGGAGCCACTAAACAAAGACTGAATCAATCAACTGATTGGCATCTGCATACCCGCCGCCAACCCAAGGCATCCCTACGCGCACTTTCAGAAATTACATTAAATTTAATGTAGATTTAATGTACGATTGTACATACATTTTAATGTACCTTGTTCATTAAATGGAGATTAATGTATTTGTACATTAAATCGAATGCTTAAATTAAAATCAATGTAGATTTAATGTTGACTGATAAATTAACTTAGTTGTTTACATTAAACTTAATTGTACACGTACAGTAACTTTAATGTACACATACAAAGTTACTGTACGTGTACATTTAAGTTACTTTACGTTCATGTTAATTCTTTGATCTCGGTGAATAAGGTGATAAGTCATAAACCCTTCATTTTACAGCGAAACAAAAACCAACTTTCAACTGAAGTAAATCAAGGATTAATGATATTCAAACGATGGGGATATTAAAAGGGAACTATTTATGTGTAGGTTTTGCCTGAATATCATTGATCTCTGATTAACAACATTAGTTTCCCGTTGTTTTTTGCTATGCTGTAAAATTAAGTTTTTTTGACTTATTAGCTTATTCACCGGGGTCAAAGAATTACTTTCATGTATTTTACATTAAAAGTAATAGAGAAATTTCTGAGGGTGTTGGTGCAAGCACAGCCCTCTCAAGGAGAGGGGCGTGGCGCACGCAGCTTGGACTCACCGGGGCCGTGGCGGGCGCCGCGCGGTCGCCACGAGACGCTAGCCCGCTGGAGCCGGGCCGCGTGCCTCACGTACCTGCGGGCAAATGGGAAAGGGCGGTCAGCGCGCACCGGGCGTCGAACGCGCGCTCCTGCGCGTCCCAGAGCGCGGGCGCGCGGCAGACTGCGCCTGGCAGACTGCGCCTGGCCGCCGCAGCTATTTACGCTCGCTTGTCTCGCGGAAAATAATATTCTAGGACGAAATGGAGTTTACGTGTCTTCGCAATGACCAGGAATTAAGCGAGAAATAACACTCAACAAGGCCAATCGACGACCTTCGTAATAACGGAACATGTTTTATAGTTTTCACAACGTTATTTGAATAGCGAAGGCATTCCATTCAAATGTTCATCCATAAAGTACTTTTTACTTTTTTACGTCTTTAATACCTGGTGATTTTTGTAGTCTATACTGCGAAAGAGAAACGATGTTATCTTAACTTTCTTAGATTTTGAAATTTTCATTATATTTCAAATTTTAGATTAAGATTTCATAGAAGTTTATTTTTTAAAGATCCCAATAATATGAATGCGCTTGGTGTACTGATTAAATGACAGTTACTTCCGCAGACCTGCAACTTTTCTTCACAGGTATTGTTTTAAGTGATAAGACAATAAAAACATAAACACACCAAAAATACGTAAATTAAAATACCTTGTATTTCAAAAAGGTAACATTTATAAATTACAATCATTCTTTTTCATAAATAAAAATAAGGGAAGTGCATAGGTGCCTCATTATTATTTGATGTCTTTCCAAAAAAAAAGTTTGTTTAATCATTTCGAATTTGTTCTTATTTTTGAATGATTTAGAGACTTATGAGTATAATATTTGGCGTTGTTTACACTCGGAGCACGCTTTCTGGCGTTGATGACTTTTTCAGGACATGTGTATTTCGTAATCAGATACTACCACTTGCATTTCTCGTGATTTTAAAAACGACCGTGAGTAAATATACCGTGTCAAACCGGGAAATGCTCAAAGTATACGTCAAAGAAACTTTTTTATTTCAGATTTTTTGAGATTTTATTTTTTCACCTTCTACATGTTTAAGTAGTAAAGAGAAAGTATTGTAATGCTTTACAACGAAAAGTGGCGATATTTCGACAGAAAAACTCATTTTGTGGTGCCCCGCCATCGGAAAAGTGGAGAAATATCCTCCGCATATGTCCTTCAGCAGATCAGCCGGAGCAAACTCTAATTTACCGTCTGTTTTCTCAGCATTTGTGGTAGTGTAGTGCGTATAAGTGTGTGTGTAAGAGGAGAGGAGAGATAAAAGAAAGATCGAACTAGGGCCCGTTTGTTTACGTCATTCTCCGACATTCACCTGGTATTTATCGGAGAACAAGGAAAACTATCCATCAGAGCAGCTCGCAGCTAGAAGTCTCCTCCAGTCAGTGGATGAATTCAACGTGACTATTTAGCCAGTATCAAAAAACAAACATCAGAAACACGAACTCTAGAACACCCCCCCCCCGCCCGACTCAGCAAGAAAAGACTGTTTAAGCAGTAGCCTAATGGACCATTCCATTACCAATAGTCTTCGCCAATTATTCTTCTACATGGAAACGAAGATATTAAGCCAGTAACTACAAAATTTATCACTCTGTTCACAGAATAACTTGTCCAGTGATTTATCCCGGACTCGCCAGGCTAATTAAGTGCTCCAGCATCTCTTGAGCGTTCATCATCCCAAATATCATGTTTGCGCAAAACGCCTTTTAACAAGTACACGGCCGAACACGATAATCATCTCCTGGGAGGGGCCCCGGCCGCGCATTCCGTTCGCGCCGATTAGGGTGTGAGAACGCACCGCTCGCCCGCCGCCTCCCTCGCCGCTCTCCCGCCGCGCCGCGTTGGGCTGGACCGACTCCGCGGCGCGCGGCCGCACCGGACCCGTTCCGACGGCCGATTCTTCCCGTATCGCTTCGCTCTCACGCGGCGATGCAGGGCGGGGGGGGGGGGGACGGGACGAGACGGGGTGGGTTGGGGCGTGGACGTGGCGGGGTGGGGAGAGCCGCCTTCCTCGCCTCTCTCCCGCCGTGCCGGCGCCATGGCACTCGTCATCTGCGCCGATGGCCGATTCTTCTGGACCCGTTCCGATGGCTGATTCTTCTAGATCGCGACGTTCTCACGTGGCGAGGCAGGCGTGGGAGGGGGCGGGCGGCGCGGGATGGGCGGAGCGGGAAAGCCCAGCTGTGGTGAGCTGGGTAGGGCCGCTGGGGAGGACGAGGGCGGAGGCAGGGGCTGGGACGTAGGCGAGGGCGAGAGAAAGGGTGGGAGCAGGGCTGGGGGGTGAGGGAGGGGTGAGGGCGGTGAGGGGTGGGGTGAGGGGCGGGTGAGGGGCGGGTGAGGGGCGGGTGAGGGCGGCAAGTGAGGGGCGGTGAGGGGGCGGGGTGAGGGGCGGGTGAGGGGCGGGGTGAGGGGCGGGGTGAGGGGCGGGGTGAGGGGCGGTGAGGGGCGGGTGAGGGGCGGGGTGAGGGGCGGGTGAGGGGCGGGGTGAGGGCCGGGTGAGTGGCGGGGTGAGTAACGGGGTGAGGGGCGGGTGAGGGGCGGGGGCAGGGGCGGGGACGGAGGCGGGGGCAGGGGCGGGGTCAGAGGCAGAAGCGGGAGCAGGGGCAGAGGCGTGGGTATGGGCGGGGGTGGGGGTGGGGGCGGGGGCAGGGGCGGGGCAGGGGCGTGCGCGAGGGGGCCCGGGCCGGGCCAGCTCCATGGCGCTCGCCCCTGCACTGCCGCACCGGACCCGTTCCAACAGCCGATTCTTCTCGATCGCGACGCTCTCACGCAGCGTGGCGGGCGGGGGCGGGGGCGGGGGGGCCCGGGGAGCGGCGCGAGTGTAATGAACCTCGGCGCGAACGGCGGATGCAATCGCGCGCTGCTCGCAGTTCCCTCAACTTGCTGCGCCTCGCGTTCTCCTTCATTCATAAAAAAAGCAGATTGAAATATGAAGTGGCCGCGCGACCGGTCCCGAGGGGCGGGGCTGGCGAGGCGGAGCAGGGCGAAGCTGGGCGGGGCGGGCGGAGCGTGCGTGGCGGTCGGGGCGGGACGGGCGGGGCGGAGTGGGCGAGGTAGGGAGAGGCAGTGAGGAGGAGATTGGGGTACCAGTCGGGGAAACTCAGGCGGGGATGATGCTCAGATCGGTCAGGAAGAGGCGATTGACCGGAAAGGATAACGAGAACATGTTTGTCTGTTTAGGACATAACTGAGTTACATGAGAATGAAGCAGGTAGCCAAATTTGCAACGATCTGAAATCGAACGAAGAATTGAAGTGAAGTTTCAGGAACGTGAATTTGCTGAGAGTTGTTTCTCAAAGAAGCAACCAAATTGTATTTTTTCCTTTGTAGATTTTGTTAAATTATAATACTAAATAATGTGCAACAATTATAAAATAAATTCAAAAAAGTTTGAGTATCGATTAACCCCGTATTTGAAACAGATGAGGGCACCGGAAGATTCAGGGTTTGCGTTGGCTGGTATTCGAAGGAGGAAGAACTGTATTTTCCTCTTCTCTTGTCGGAAAAGCTGTGTATTCCACTTTGCATACAGACGCACAACGTTCATGCTTGTCATCTGTTTACAATGGTAATTGGTGAGGTCAGTTCATGTAACAGCTCTACATGAATGTGATGCTCATTTCAAATTGAAGTATTCATCGAGAACGACCAAAATAATAGTCTGAATAGCCATTACTGGCATATACATCTCCCCTTCCAGAAAAACAGTTCCAAAAATAAATCTCGAATCACGTGACTGGAAAATCCAAACGACACGAGATAAACAACAAAAAATCGAGCTATCTTCCCGTGTTCGTCTTATACTTTTAAAGATTTTCGTGATTTGGGAACTATTTTGACACTATTTTTTTCAGAAAGAAAGCAAAGATATAACTCTCTTCAAATTGATTAGTATCTTTGATCTTACGTGTTTTGATTCCTAAAAATTGAACACCCTTGGAGGTAGACTTGGCAGGCGACTGATGCCAATGCTTGCACGTTTGGATACAAACAGATAGCCTCATTAACAACTACTTGAAGACGAGGGACCTTGTGCTTCAGAGGACGTAATAAGGTTTTCACTTAATGCAAATAAATTAGGGTAAAGATAGATCTAAATAACAGACGTAATATAGATATTGGAAGAGATGTAGCCATCGTGCTTATAGACAAAAGAACGCACAAATTGTTGTCACTTGAATTTAGGAATTTAATGTAAACTAATCCACTAAACTGTGTACAACTTAGCAAAGTGCGAGAAACAATAAAGAACGAAAAATTTAGCGAACATGCATGATATTTATTATTTACTTCAAGCAGTATCAAAGCCAAAAATCATTTAATACAAACCGGATATTTAATATTGTAGTTTAATTTTGTCCCGACTGCTTTATCGTAAGCAATAATCAGTTAAATGTGAATTCTTGTAAGAAAGTAAAAACCTATATTATTTCTGTAGAGAAACGTTTGTAGACAGTCACACTCAACCTTTCTCAACCATTTGCTTCTCAACAAACGAGCCGAAAGAAAAGGATTTTTTTTGGAAAGCTGACGGATTGCACTATGACTTACTAAGTATTAGCTAATTGAACTGGAACGGCTATTCCACTCATTGTAAATCATTGCTGCACTAGTGAAAGTGAAAATAGCAATTTCGAACGACCAGGCACTAACTGTGCATTACATCATATAGGTATTCATAACGACGACACTTAAAATGAATTCCAATTCTTGAATTACACCAAGAATTAATTTTTGTATCGTATAATTAAAAAAATACTAAATACTAAATATATTGATAATAACTATTTTAATCAGCTTCTGAATTAATAACGTCCCATCTCGATAGCTTTTTATTTCTATTTTCATTTAGCAATTCAGCAAATGTTTATATGGCACCTTGTTTTGCTTCTGAACATTAAACGTAGTTTTTCTCCCACCCAAACGTCGCAAATGTTCTGAATTTTAATGTTAAATAAATAAATAAATAAATAAATAAACAGACCCGGAATAGTGCACGACTATTCATTCAAATATTACTACACGTTTATTAATACATTGAAATATATACTTAGATGCGTGTAATTACATTGCCCAGTCAGATTAAGTTTGAATAGGTTTCGATATTTCTCACGTTTCCGACCATCCCTGCAATGTCCTGGGGATGCCCTGAAGCGTTACACTTCCAAACATTTAATAGAAGCCCCCAAATAGTTATTTTGTAGATTGGTGCGGTAAAAGAAATACAACCAAAACGCCTTTTGGGTTTTAAGGGAGAAGACGCACCATTATCGGGGGAAGAATGATGGTAAGGTGTGTTGCAGAGTCATATGCTGCGAAAGATAACGTGTGGACGATTGTATATGTATCTACTGATTTCTCAGTAGTAAAGACCACAAATTTCTACATTTTTGTCTTTAATGTATTTGATACACATCTGCGGAAATACCCTATCCACCTACATCACAACGTCAGGGATTTGCTACAGTGACGTCTTATAAATAATACAAAATCGTTATTTTCCCTTAGCGTAATTATATGGAAAGAATACTTCTTGAAAAATAAAACTCATCTAAATTATGCAGTCACAAATGCAATCCTGCAACACACCGCCCACATAATTTGTTTCTTCACAACGATCGGGCAAAACTGCATTCTAGGGCCATAAATTCTAGTTTCCATGGATGAACGTCTCTCAGTCCACCATAAAGAAAACCAAATCTTTAGGAACCTATTACATTATTTGGGGTTCGTCTTTTCTGTGAAGCACAACTTGAGCCTTGAATTAAAAGGGATGAAAATCTCGAATTCTGTTACAACTTTTTTCACTTACATATTTTTAACTTATTACTGATAAATGGTGAAATTGGGCGTGGAGTTGCTAAATGCAAAAGTTCTCACATGTGGTATAGGGCTAGTGTAGTATTAATCTCTGCAGGAACAGTAAAGTACAAAGAAGGGTGGCCGTCATTTCGTCAAGATAGCGTTTTTTATGTGCAACTTTTATAAAATCGGTCCCAGATAAGGGTGCTTTGGCAAAACTGCAGGTAAGGAAAGATTGTGATACTATTATCGCTTGTTACCTTTACGACTGTACTACCTGCGCCTTATTTTGGTATTGTTTTGATGATGAAACACCTCATTACTCAAATACGCATGTGTCATCGCTCCTATCTTCACCTTATACTTTCTCCATTCATAGTGTCTTAGTGACTGATTTCTGTAATTTCTTCGGTGCAATACCCCTTCACGAGCATCGCTTCCCATCTTGTCTACACTCCTTCCATTAATTTTCCATTACTGTGTTTTGGTAACTGCATTCCGTATTATCTTTGGTGTAATCTGTCTTCACGTGCATCCCTACGAATCTTCAGATTACACTCATTGCATTACGGTGACAGTGTCCTGGCAACTACTTTCCGTTTCTTCTTTGGTGTAATATATCACGTGCACCCCTACCTATCTCCCGTCTACATTCATATCATTTTGCTCATGGTATCTTGGTAATTATAGCCTCTTCACGTGCAACACAACACATCTTCAGTCTACACACCTTCCATGACATTTGTACGACGGTGTCTTGACGACTGCTTTCTGTTTTTTCTTTGGTGTAATCGGTCTTCACGTACATCCCTACCAATCTTCAGCTTACACTCATTACATTACGGAGGCGGTGTCTTGCCAACGGCTTTCTGTATTTTCTCTAGAGTAATCTTTCATCAGTTGCATCTCTACCTCTCTTCCGACTTCAATCATTCTATTTCGCTAACGGTGTCTTGGTAAATGTATTCTGCTTTTTCTTCGGTGTAATCCTTGTCCACCTGCGTCCCTACCCCTTCAGCTTACACTCATTACATTACAACTGCTTTCTACACTCCTTCCATTCCAACTATGACGATGTCTTGGAAACTTCTGTTTCTTCTCTGGTGTAATCGGTCTTCAGGCTCATCCCTACCATCTTCAGTTAACACTCATTTCATTACAGTGGCGCTGACTTGCAACTGCTCTCTGTAATTTTTTCGGTGTAAACCGTCTTCACATGCAAGGCAACGCATCTTCAGTCCGTTGACGGTGTGTGGATGGCTGCTATCTCTACATTTCCGTCGAGTGTCAATCCGTGCCTGGCGCGGGGCGGCGCGGGGCGGCGCGGGGCGGCGCGGGGCGGCGCGGGGCGGCGCGGGGCGGCGCGGGGCGGCGCGGGGCGGCGCGGGGCGGCGCGGGGCGGCGCGGGGCGGCGCGGGGCGGCGCGGGGCGGCGCGGGGCGGCGCGGGGCGGCGCGGGGCGGCGCGGGGCGGCGCGGGGCGGCGCGGGGCGGCGCGGGGCGGCGCGGGGCGGCGCGGGGCGGCGCGGGGCGGCGCGGGCGCGGCGCGGGGCGGCGCGGCGCGGGGCGGCGCGGGGCGGCGCGGGGCGGCGCGGGGCGGCGCGGGGCGGCGCGGGGCGGCGCGGGGCGGCGCGGGGCGGCGCGGGGCGGCGCGGGGCGGCGCGGGGCGGCGCGGGGCGGCGCGGGGCGCGGTGGCTGGCAGCGGGCCGCCGCGCGCGGCCGGACGCGCCCGCCCCAGAAATATGAATGAATGACTCCCAGTTGGAGCGCGCCCGCCCCCTGCGCCGCCCGAATTAGCTGTCCCCGCGCGTTATTCGCGGCCGCGCGCGCCACGCCGCGCCGACCCGCTCGGGATGCACGGCGTCGCGACGCCCCGCGTCGCGTCGCGTCGCGTCGAGGTGAAGGCGGCGCGGCGGATCACCCCAAGACAGCTGGGCAAATGAAAAGTGTTGGGGGCAACCTGGGCAAACTGTGAACCAAGTTTGGTTAATTCCGAGATGTCTTCCGACCAGCGTGAAGTTGGACACAAAATTTTGTTTTTTTCGTCTTTTTTCTGTAAATGTGCAAACGATATACCAAGTTTGATTAAAATCCTAGATTTTGTCTGGCCGGCGTAAAGTTGGCCCGAAATTTTGACTCGCATCAAACTTGGTTCTGTGGGTGGGAAAAAGAAAAGTTTTGATGAGCATAACTTTTCAAACGATGTACCCAATTTGGTTAAATCCTAGATTTTTTCCGGTCAACGTGAAGTTGGCCAGAAATTTATTTCGCGTTTAATTTTTTTTTTGTAGATGGGAAAACCATAATTTCTGGTACGCAAATCTGGGCAAACGATGTACCAAGTTTAGTTAAATCCCAATTGTTTTTCCAGCCGGAGTGAAGGTGGCCCGACATTTTCTTTAGCGTCTGCCTTTTTTTCTGTGGGTGGGCGAACGAAAATTTTTGGTTGGCAAACCTGGGCAAACATTGTACCAAGTTTGGTTAAAATTCCAGATTTTTTCCGTCCAACTTCACGGAGGTCTGAACGCCTGGTCTCCAGACGGAGTTCACTCAGATTCATCTGCCTTGGAAGAAATTTCAGTGGCGAGGTTAGTGGGGGAGAGGTAGAATAGGCTTTTCGCATTTCTGAATATGATACGAGAAACGCAATTTAGGTGAACTTGCAGGGTTTTCCCTTTGGGAACTATTCTCGGGTGGAAGCATAGATGTCTTTTACTCGACATCCCATTCCTTACTAAGTAGAACAGATGTTTATCAAAAAATCACAAAGATTTTTAACTAACTACATCGAGCTTTTGGATAGTCTAGATTGTTTACATTTTCATCAAAATAATTTCTAATGAATCTGCAACTGCAATAATCACGTACGTATAGGGGAAATATTTTTGTCAGTACAAAAAAATACGCTAAGTAACTTTTTATAATAAATACAAAATCATGTAGTCTTTATCGCTTGAAACCTAATGTACGGGTAAGTTGTTAAGATAGGGTAATCTGAAGCAGTGATTATATTGGACATTTCACTTAAGTCTGATTCTTCAAAACTCATTTTCTGCAGCACGTCTCAAAGAGTATGTATACAGAAATTTGGCCAGGTTAATTCATGTTGTCTATTCAATTTCTATTCAGAGATGGTACGTATGTGTGTGATTTCTTACGTCCTCTGTTCATTTCGAACTCACGATTACCATGCTTATAGTTTCTTCCCAAACGCGCTAAAACGCAAGAAGTGGAGCCTTTGAACTCATGTTTTTCGGACAATTTATCGACGTCAGAAATGAAGTAACATCAAAGAAATATGGTAATAAAGCTTTGTTCATTGCTCAAATGATTTGTGACTCATGAAAGAGAATCTGAACAACTTAACGTTGAAAACGTAGTTTTATTTTAGAAAGTATTTTTTTAGCCAAACATACTAAGTCGACAATTGAAGCATTAAACGATCTGCGTACGATGAATTACTGTTTATTTTCAACAATTGGTAATACTAATATTTCTCTGTGATCAAAAATGTCCCCGACGTACATTATTATTGTTATATGCTTTTGTATGTTGAAGATAACTAAACTAATACCTATTCTCAATTCAGTCGCTGTCTGGAGGAGAATTCTAGCGGCCGGCTGCTCTGATCTGTAGTTTTCCGATCAACACCGTTCTTCGGTTTCTCCGATCAACACCAGGCGAATGCCGGGAGACCGGTCGGGAGCTTAGAGCTTGTCTCGGCTGGGGCGGTGCCCACTGGCGGGAGAGTCCTGGTTAGTGAGAAACCGCGCTAGCTGACGGTAGGTCGGCGCCGGATCTCGCCATCCAGCGGGGGAAGATCACCGCCATCTCCCGAGAAAAACATGCACTACACTAACGGGACTAATGACTAAAACTGTTGACGCGCCCGGAATCACTAATCAACCAACCAACCAAAATTCTATTCTCAACATAAGTTCCCTAATAAACGTTACAAACGGTACACACTTCACTCAATAAGGTAACATCGCCGGCTGCACTGACTTCGCCGTGGCGGTTCTGAGACTCCTTTGGAGATTGGTTTCTATTTGTCGGGTTGAGACATCGGCGGTGTAAAGGAGGATGTTTTTCGCTGCCTACGCGCGAAACGACAAGAGGCGTCGCCGGGTATCTGCTTCGCGAAGCGCATACTCCAAAAGCATTCGATGGCAGAGTATTTGGAGAGCGCTTGTCGCCGGGAGCAAAGTTAATGTATGCCGCCCCATCGCAGTGTCGTCTTCAGTCGCTGCTGCCGCTCCAATGGATCGCATGGTCACCGGGTGCGGCCGTCACCAGCCCACCGCGCCGCTAATGCACTGCCAACACCAGCGCCTCCGAACCCGGTGAATTTGGCGTCCGCCCAGCTCTCCAGCGCAGTCAGAGACCCCGGGTTATGAACCTCGGACCTTCCAAATACGGCAGAACCACTTTTGCGGTGTGGAGCCCTCTCCGTGCGGTCGGTTCCCAGCGCGTTGCGTCACCGCTTCGGGGGAGAAACGACCCGTGACGCGATTCTGGGAGATACTGCGTCTAGCATTTAGAAGGAATCTAAAAACGACCCGGTCTGTTTCGTAACAGTTTGACACCGGCGACAGGAAACCATCTAACAAACACAGCGCGGCTGGTGGCGGAACGCGGGAGTCGAGCAGACTGCACGACCGACTGCTCTGGATATGGGCGTCCTGTGGGATGGAGGCAGAGGGAGTGGATTGTGGAAGCAGGAGGAGAAGCAGTCGGTCGGAAATGGAGGCGAGCACGAGATAGACATCAAGAAAGGGTAGGTATTTAGAAGAATATCCTACAATTATAACCAGGGCTCGAATTCTGATGAGTCATTTTTATTGGTGCGTTCTAGACTAGCTAACTTTTAAATTAATGTTTATCACGAAATATAGGCGATAGAAATGTACATTGATTGGGTCATTTTTTGTCATTTTTCAACTTTTAGGTATTTTTTATCTTCGCGTCATTTTTGTCACTTTTACGCATTTGTTTCCTTTTCGTGTTGTTTTATAGTGAATGTTTCATGAATTTACAATGACACATTGTAACAGCATTATTGTATTATTGTATCATAAGTTCACGACGCAATTCATTACTGCAGTGGACTCTGCTTTGCGAACTCTCAAAATTACAGAGATAATCGGTAACTTCTTCGATCTTCCAAAACTGATAGATAAAAGATCGGATCCAAGAATTACATTTCCTCTTAAAATAAAAGCTTTATATTAAATATAATTTTATATAAATACATTTTGTTTAAAATTGTAAAATTCATAGAACAAATAAATGTATTCATGTACATTTTGGAGTATTTTTTTTAAATATTTTATTTTCCTCTTATTTTTAAGTTATTTCATAGGTCATTTACGAAGAATTTTTAGGTCATCAGAATCCGAGCTCTGATTATAATCGTAACTGGAGAGCCTGATTACAAAGTGACGAATCTCCAAGAAATACAATATTTGAGAAAAGTGAAGAATTACTTCAAGCCTTGTACTTCAAGATAGCATCAATTTGAACATAGGATAGACGCAATATTTCAACACAATATTTGGTAGCATGATGGAGAATCTTCTTAAGAATGTAATGATACGTAAAACTAGAAAGAAACAGAAATGGAGGGACGACACTTTAGAAATACGCTCTTGAATTATCGGTACTTATTGAAAAAAAAACATCGCTTGTGAGAAAGGTAGCTACTCAATTTGGAGGGCAGAAAGGTGTGACAAAGTGATGACATTGCGGGAACAGACATAACGAAACTGGTGAAAAAGGTACGGAATATGCATCTATAAAATGAAATTGCATGACTGAGGAGTGCAATAACGAAGGGAAGACAACACAAACACGAACATCCGTAAAAATAATAAAGCAAACGACCAGAGTCAAAGGAAACACGACGCGAAGGACAGCGGACGAGACGGAAGCGGAGCAGAGACCGGAGGATGACACACCGGCCAGAACACGCGTTTCAGCGGCGGGGGCGGGGCGGGGCGGGGCGGGGCGGGGCGGGGCGGGGCGGGGAGGGGCGGGGCGGGGAGGGGGCGGGGCGGGAGCGGGGCGGGGCGTGGCGGGGCGTGGCGTGGCGGGGGCGTGGCGGGGGTGGCGGGGGCGTGGCGGGGCGTGGCGGGGGCGTGGCGGGGGCGTGGCAGGGGCGTGGCGGGGGGCGTGGCGGGGGGCGTGGCGGGGGCGTGGCGCGGGGCGTGGTGGGGGCGTGGTGGGGACGTGGCGGGGGTCGTGGCGGGGCGGGGCGGGGGGCTGGGCGTGGGCGTGGCGGGGGCGTGGCGGGGGGCTGGGCATGGGCGTGGCGGGGGAGGGGCGGGGGAGGGGCGGGGCGGGGGCGGGGCGGGGGAGGGGTGGGGGCGGGGCGGGGGCGGGGCTGCAGCGGCGGCAGACAGGGCGCCGCCTGCCGGATACGGAGCAGCACCCGCCAGCGGAAACGGCGAGCCGCGACGCACCCACCGGGGCAGGCGGTGGGAGAGGGGGCGGGTGCCACGCAGGCCAGTCCGCCTTCCACCCGCCCGCCCACCCGGCGGAAAAACCAACAAACTCAAATAAAAGAAAACAACACAAATCGTTGAACGCAGCTGCGGGGCCTTCCAGGTTTCTCGCAGTCGAGTTCGCGCTTCCGCGAGCCGCGGACGGCAGCGCCCAGCCGCGCCGCGCAGCGCCCGTAAAAACGTCGAGTAACTCATCGCACATCGCCCCTCCGCTCCGCCCCGCTCCGCCTGGCGCTCCGCCTACTCTCCCCCCGCCCCGCGCCACGCCGGCCGAACCTGCCCTCTCCAGCCCCGCTCCTAATCACAACGCTTCTGCGCCCCGCCCTCCCCGCTTCACTCCGCCCAACCGCCTCCCCGCCCTGCCCACTTCGTCTCAAACTGCACTGCCCCGCTACTAACCATCGCGCCTCTGCGCCCTGCCCTCCCCGCTCCACTCCACTCCGCCTAACCGCCGCCCACTTCGTCTGAAACTGCCCCGCCCCGCTCCTAATCACCATGCCTGTGCGCCCCGCCCTCCCCGCTCCACACCATTCCGCCTAATCGCCTCCCCGCCACGCCCACTTCGTCTCAAACTGCCCTTATCCGCTCCTAACCATCACGCCTCTGCGCCTCGCCCTCTCCGCTACACACCACTCGGCCTACCCCGCTCCGTCCCGCTCCGCATCAACCCATCCCAACCGGCCACACCCCTCCTCGCTCCAGACTACCGTGTTCCTGCACTCTGTCTTCCCGGCTCCATATCACTACGCCTACCCCGCTGCGACCCGAAACGTCTCAACCGGCCCCGCTCCTTCTCACTCCTAGCTACTCGGCCCCTGCGCCCCGTCCTGCACGCTCCACACCCCTCCACCTACCCCGCTCCGTCCCACCCCGCCGCAACCCGCCCTATGCCCCTCCCCGCCCCTAACTACTCAGCCCCTGCGCCCCGACCTGCCCGCTCCACATCACTCCGCCTACCCTTTCTTCCGCCCTATCTATTCCGTCTTAAACTGCCCTGGCCCGTTCCTAACCACCCATCTGCGCCCCGCTCCACTCACCCCGCCTAACCTCCTCCCCGCACCGCCCACTTCGTCCCAACCTGCCCTGCCCCGCCCCGCTCCTAACCACTCCACCCCTGCGCCTGGCCTCACCGTTTCCCAGCACACTTCCTCCTGGACGCATCCACCGGCAGAACTTAGTCAAAGTAGCATTTACCGATTTCATTTTACCAATTCCTTTAACGACGGAATTAATCACTGTTTAATCGATAAAATGCAGGAAAATATTACTTTCAAATTGTGGCTGGCGATCTCCGAGAGCATGTGTTGTGGATATGTGTGTTTATAAGGGTGTTCTTTCCATGTAAAGGAAGTGCAAGTTCTCAAAATGAATAATAATTTTTCAAACGTTGTCTAATTACTTACATATATAAGTAATAGATAACATAGATAACTTTCTAATTCATTGGAATCAAGAGGTGTGCGTACCGGTATAAATATGTTAACGTTATACTTCGAGAGATTTTGATGTATTTCAATTTATTAAGAAACTATTAAAAATGTATATTATTTAGGCATTCAAAGAGCATTTGTTTACCTCTAATTTTACGATGTTAAAGTAATTTCCTATCTTCAGGAGTGCTTGCAGCAAAACTTATATTTACCAAGAGAAACAAAATAGCTAACTCATTAGGAAGTTAAAGTAAATAAATGTTTCTTTAATATGTAACAAAATATATCTGAGAACATTACACTATTATATCTGAATCTAGTTCGGTACTAGGCTTAATCAATGGTATTAT